>PVHX01005759.1:0-108694 GCA_004024805.1 Geosciurus inauris
ATTCTATTTTATTTGAATGGCAGAAGAAATTTTCACCACAAACATTATTTAAAAAAAAAAAAAAAAACCAGTATCACACAGGTTTTAACTGAAGACAGTAGCTTTTATCTAAACTCAAGGCAAATTTCATGTCACCTCCTCAGTATTTTTGAAGCAAGAGTATATTTGCTCACCATTTGACTTATTTCATTATGTATTGGGTTCTGCATATTTTCCTTAGGGAAATGCTGCAGAGTTCAGGTCAGAATACTGCATTGTAAATGTTATCACAGTAAATGCAATCTGGCCTTTTACTGTTGGTTCATCTCAGATGAACATGTTTCTAAATTAATCGTAAACCAAGCCCACGTATTTTCAAAAAACCTTTACAGTTGCAATAAGTCTTTTCCACCAGTGAGGTTTTCAGTTTCTCCATATCGTCACACATAACTTCTGCCTCTGGCCAGAGGGTGCGTTCCTGTAGTGAATCCCGAAGGCATTGCCTCTGCTTTGCTCCCCTTCTCATTAACTGAGCCCCTTTTAATAACAATGAGCTCCTTGAAACGTGAACAAGAGTGCAAGCGTGGACTAGTCCTTGCTTCCAAGTAATGACGGGCAGATATTTGAAGGAGTGGAGCAAGAGCAGTCCAAGAATCTTCCACTTCATTTAAAACCAAAACATAACCCAGTAATCCCGGTGATTGCAATCAGCCCATTAAATGCATGGCCGCACCTGGGACAAGGTATTTGTCCTCCTGCACACATTTGTCTGAGTTTGCCCAACCATCATTGGAGTGGAATCACAGGGTAGACAGAGATGAAGGGACTTTGGGTGGCCCTTCTACGACTGCACAGGGTGAAACAAGGACTTCATAGACATTCATGTGCTCTTAAATAACTTTAAGGTAGGTGCCAAGCAAGGTATGGGATTTCTGTTTTTTTCTGTGGTATGACTCATTGGGTGTAAGTGCTAGGTTTAGAAGGAGAGAAGAATTTATCTATTGCTGTTCCTTCATGGCCCCTGATTCAGTTTGTACATAGGAAAGTATTTTTTAAAAAACCCACTGTGGAAGAAACAAATGCACTATAAAGATATTAATTTTGATACTTGTTTTTTAGACTGCATATACATTTTATTTTCTGTGCTGAACACATTTGTAGACAAAAAGAAAAGAAAAAGAAAAAAGGCATTTGTGTGTGTGTGTGTGTGTGTGTGTGTGTATTCATTAGATAAGCAGCAAAGCAGGTGTTTGGGCAAAGTAAACAATTAAATATTTAAATATTAACCAAATCTCTTTGAACGTATTGTAAACATTGGAGTTTTATTGTTTTTGAAAGCGTTAGTTTTCCACCCTCGGAATCTTGAAAGAAAGTTCTTGTTACCTGATATTTATGGGTGGAGAGCTACACTGAAAGAATAATACTTTCCTGAGGAATGAGACAAGGAAAGAAAAGCCAAAGTCGTTTTTCTTCTTTTCCTTATTTATATTTGCCTATTTTATGGTGAAAGAACTTTTTGTGTGGTTTCTGGTAGACAACTGCCAGACTGTCTGTTCACGGCTTTTGCCTGATCCTCCAGAGCAGGCAGAGGAAATGGCCAGAGTCAGGCTTCTTTCATCTGCCATAGTTTTCGATGTTTTTGATTCCAGGAACATTCAGGACAGATCCCTCCTCAAAGTGTACAACAAGGATCCTTCACACGCATTCAGTCACACACCAAAAACTGTGAATGGAGACCTGAGGGTAAGCGGTGCTGTTCTATTTTTAACTTTTCTTGGTGGATCCAACCATCTCTTCTTCTTGTTTCTGCTTCTCATGTAGTCACACCCCACCACCTGGTTTCATGGATTCTCCTCACATCTGGTGACTCATTGTTTGTTCCATGGTAGAAAAATAAGATATCCTAGTCATTTGGGGCAACCAGATTGAAATGGGAGTGATATATACCCTAATTCACCTCTAAGCATGGAGTTTGTATTTTATTTTTATCTTGGGCAATGCTGGGGTTTGAACCCAGGGTCTCTCACCTGCTAGGCAAGTTCTCTATCACTGAGCTATCCCCTTCAACTCCTAAACTCAGAAATAGCCTCATTCCCAGGAGATTCTGAAAACCTTAAAAGAATGCTTAGTCGTTAATACACTTAAAGGATCCCTTGAAATTTTTTCTCCAATATAAACAAAACTCACATACAAACAGAGTGCACATATTACATGGACAAACTGTTCATGTTCTCAGAGTGGTTCTTCCAAGTTCCTCACATTCTCATTCAATTGTTCACCTTTTAATCTAGGACTGTTTGCTGTGGTACTGTATTCAATATTATCAGATCTTCTGTGAACCATGTTGTGGGCAAGCACAAACATCTGTGTGATTTAGGAGCTAAAATTCTCTAGATTCAGGTCATCTCAGGAGATCAAACAAATATTCACAGTACACAGGGGTGTTTTGAAGGAAAAAGAACAAGGAAACTAAAAAAGGAAATTTTAAGATCACATTACTGTAGGTCCACCAGGAAGGGATTGAGTTTCTAACAATAATGTTACATTCCTCTGAAGTAAAAATGGGAGGGGAAAAGAAAAGATTAAATTCTCAACTGCACACTCCCTAACACTCCCCAACACACACACACATTTAGATGACACTGCACTATTTTATATCATCTTTTCTATGGATGAGCCCTTAGCTGAATATTGAAGTATAACTAGGAAAAAAAAGTTTTACTGCCAAAGAAACTCAGACATGATTCTTTTCTGGAGTTGGAGTATTGTTCCTGAGTAAGGTGCGGTCTGTCTCCTGCTTGTTGGTTTCCTATTACCACTAGAACAAATTATGATAAATACAGTGGCTTTAAACACAGCAAATTTATGTTCTTTTGGTTCTAGAGTCTTTAGACTGACATGAATCTTGCTGGTCCAAAATAAGGGGTCATTAGCAGGGCTTTTCTGGAGGCTCTAGAGAGAATCTTTACCCTGGTTTTTTTCTTCTGTTTTGTTTTTCCTGTGTAGACAAGAGGTCATCCACCTCTTGACTTGTAATCCCCTTCCTCCATGTTCAAACCCAGCTAAATAGAATCACTTTGACCTCGTTTCCATCGTCCTATCTCTAACCTGTTGTCTGCTTTTCAAGATGTCTGTGGTTACAGTGGTCCTACCCAATTCTCCAGAAAAATCTCCCTATTTTCAAGTTGGCTGGTTAGTAACTTTAACCTCTGTTTCCCAAGTACCCCAATAACCACAAGTACAGGGAATTAGGGTACAGATATCATGGGCAGGGGCACAGTTCTACCTCCCACCAAGGGTATGTGAGTTCAAGACCAAGAAACAGGTCAGGACATTCAATTGAAAGTGCTGGAACAATTTCTATGTAATTCTGAATTGGAACATGAGTAGTGACATGTGGAACCAGGGTTTGTGCTTTTGGAGAAAAAGACCTCTTATATCTTCAACTGCTCTTTTAGGTCTGTATTGATGTGTGAGTAGAACTGAAATCTGTATTGCTACTTTGGAAAATCTAGAATTTTGAGATTCACTTTTAGCCAGTTCCACTTTAACTATAAACCAGAGCTACATGAAGACAGATTGTGTTATGCCAGTCATGAAGCATGGATAAATATTACAAGACCCTGTACCTTTTATTACTCTGTTATACTTTTTTTTTTTAATATGTCTGGCCTTCGACCTGGAGTTCCGTCATGCTTTGAGTTGTTTCTCTTACTTAGAGCCATTCCCAGACAGGCGCCTCACAATTGCCTTTGAGAATCTTTTTTATGGCTGGGAGGACACCTGTTTTAACTCTTAAGCAGATGTGGTGCCTACATAAAGACCTGCTGTGAAGACTGGAAGCATTAAATATTAACCATATGCACAAAGCCTATTAAAATGCACAACTTTTGCTAAGGGTTTCAGCAAGTGGATCTGTTTTTGTTTGTAGATGAGACGACAATGATCACTTTCTGGGTTATCCACAGCTTATGGTAGGCACCAGTTGTTCGTATGAAATTGTCAACCATTGTCCCCAGATGAGGGGACAACAAATGTTGACCATCTAACACAACAGAAAAGCTTTTCTGTCTCAACGAAGGCTATTTAGAAATGAAAATATAGAAACCAACTAGATGCAATCATGCCTATAGTTTGTAACTTGGCCCCTATTCACAGATTCTCCAAATTTAAAGATAGGGAATTCCTTGGGCCTCCCTTTTTGGTTCTGGAAGTTAGAATTCCTTTTCCTTTCCTGATGAATGTGTCTGCATTGCTATGGAATTGCAGGAAGTTTTGATAAGCCCTATTTGTAGCCCAGCTGCAAAACCCCGTTGCTCATGATAAAGAACAGAGCTAGGATCAGTTGTCACAGACTAAACCAAGCTGCATGCTGGGTTTAGAGGAACTGTGTCCTCTGTATGCTTGCATTGTGAGCGTGGCCTGAAGGAATTCCACAGTAACCGCTCGCATGCGTCAGTCGCTGCAGCCCTGCCTCTGATGTCATCAGACTTCACTTGCCAACCTCCAGAGTCAGCCTAGACCAGAACTCCCAGCTGCGCACTCCTTTGCAGTAAACATGCATACGAGAAAGACATTGGTTGGAACAAGTAAAGGGGTACCACCAGCCATACCAGAACTCCACAGTGGCCTCTAAGACTTTCCTGAAATGATACATTTAATATCTTGCCTTTGAACAGAAAGAAAATGTAAGATTGTGTGTCCAGAATTTCCAGGCATTTGTCCCAGAGCAGTTTTATGATAGAATGGTGTTCCCCAGGAAGTGTGCTAGACTAATGTATTAACTCTGAGGTTATGGGCCTCAGAGTGTGCATGGACTTTATGCTTGGTGGGAAGCATGTGTCTAGCTTTTCATTTAGCATCTAGCTGAGAATTTTTGAGGCCAGGATATCTAATGAGACTTGGGGTTCTCAGCTGGATCTGAGCCCACCCAGCTCCTGATTTTTACACACGGGGGCGAATCACCCTGATGTAATTTAATCACATGGCTTTTGTTTATTGCATCAGATGGTAGAGCTGATAATTCAGTTCTCAAGGGATTGAGCTCCCCATATGGAAGGGGATCTTTTGCACAAATTATATAGGTACTCACAGTGTTTTTAATTCACAAATATACAACTTAAAATGAACCATTCCATTTTGTGATTCTCAAAGAGTACTGGTGACTTCCTGGTGGCTTTTTCATAGTTTGGAGGCTTCTCCACCTTCTTGTATATAATCAAGATTACTTCCCAAGATTCTCTGCTCTGCCTGTTGTCTCCTTCTGTTAATTTCATTTGTGTGTCTATGATTTCTACTTGTATACAGACAACTGCCAGATTTTCATTTAGATCATACTCCCCAGAATTGACCCTACATCTTAAATTACTTCCTAATACCCAGATGAGTCACTGCTGCCCAGGCGTTTTCTATTTGAACCTTGTGTTTGATGATGAGGAATGGTCTCCTTAGAAACCATGGGCTTCCATTACATCGCCATGTCCAAATTCCTTACCTACCTTCAAACACCCCCCCCCCCAACCTCCTTTATTCCATAGTGATTCTTCTCCCTTTTCCCCTACGTGGTCTCTAGTGTGTTCTAGCAGTCTTTCCCAATTTGGAGTTTTTAGTTTTTATTTCCTTTGTTTTGTGGATTGGCTCTTTTTTGCATCCGAACCTTTGCACTTGTGGTTTTTATTTTACCACTGCATCCATGTGAATGACCCTTCAAACTATATCTTAGCTCTGCCATCTCTAGAATTCGAGACTCAAATGTTCAACTTTTAAGTGGTTGTTTTCACATTGATATTCTAGTATTTCTTTCTCTTTTTTTAAAAATATTTTTAGATGTTGATGGACCATTATTTTATTCATTTATTTATATGCAGTGCTGAGAATTGAACCCATTGCTTCACACATGCTAGGCAAGTGCTCTACCACTGGGCCACCCATATTCTAGTATTTCTAATGTATGCCATTGAAGAAAAGATGGCTATTTTTTTCTCCAAGCCTTTATCCTCCTTAATTTTTTATCATCTTTAGAGTGGTTGTATGGGGGGGTATACATGCGTGTATGAATGTTTTGCGGGGGTGGGGAATGTGAGGTTTAAAACATTGATTTGTCAGTGATTCTCCTCTTGTCTGACTCCTGCTCTTCAACATATTCCAACAGCCACCAGAGCCTGTCCATTCCACCCCACAAAGTCTTTTAAAGCTGGCCCTTCTGCCATTGCTCACATCAATGTTCTTAGAGTAGCTAACTCATTCAAGCACTTATCAAGCACTTGTGTGTATGTGATTTTATTTAATCCTCAAGACAAAATTTCAAGACAGGCATTGTAATAAATCCTTTTATTTGTAGTTGATGAAACAGTTTCTTGTGTTAAGAAATTATGCCAGGGCCACATAGCTAGAGAGAAAAGGCTGATCTTTGAATCCAGGTAGCTTAGTTGCAAATACAAGGCTCTTTAGCTAGCATTCTGCTGCTGTAGTTACAACATTCATTATTTCTCTCCCAAGCCACATCAGCTACAGTTCTGTTCTTAGTCTCCACATCCATGTTTCCAGTTCCAAGTTTCTGACATGCTCTCTTCCCTCCCACATGTCTGCCTGCAATGGTTTGGATATGGTTTGACTGTATCCCCCAAGGCTCATGGGCTGGAATCTTGGTCCCCAAAATAGCATCATAACATTGATCATAGGGGATCAATGTAATTCTCCCAGGACTGGGTTAATTCTTATAAGAGTGGTTTGTTATGAAGCAAGATAACCCCATATGCTTGGCCCCTTCCACACAGCCATTTCCTGGCACCAAGCTATCTGGGCTTTTTAGCCACCAGAATCATCGAATCATGAGAAGAAGAAAAAGAAAAAAACCTCAGGCATCTTGTTCTAGCAACATAAAACAGACTTAAGACATTATCTTTCAAAATTCTGGTCTTCAAACATATTGCTGGACAATTGTCTGATTCCCCTAACAAACTTCTGCCTTAAAAAAAGTGTGGAGGGGCTGGGTTTGTGGCTCAGTGGTAGAGCGCCTGCCTTGCATGCGTGAGGCACTGGGTTCGATCCTCAGCACCACATACAAAATACATAAATAAATAAAATAAAGGTTTGGAAAAAATATTAAAAAAAAAAAAAAGTGTGGAAAAGGAGTGCTAAGTTGCTCAGGACTTTACCATGCTGTAACAACCAAGTGCCACATGCACACCAGTGTTTGGATACCGAGTTGAACAACCCAATTGTAAAATATGTCTTTAAAACTATTTGGGAATATTCCACATGTGTTAGGAATCAGATGATATTAAGATAAAACTGATAATTCTGTGGGGGTGTAATAATAGGTTGGTAGTTATGTTTTTAAAAATGAAGCATGAGAGAAAGTATTACAGGTTAAATGATAGGAGGAATGCAATTTGCTTTAAAATAGTCCAGCAGACAATAACAAAAACATACACACAATACAGGAAGTAGATGAAATAAAACTGGTAAAATGTTGAAAAAAATGCCAAAGCTGGAAGATGGGAATTCATTATATTATTTTCTCCACTTTTTTATGTTTGCAAGTTTCCGCAATAAAATGTGTTAAAAATAAAAACTTGCTTTTAGAGTCTTAAGAAAAAAATGCCTACTCCACGCAGCTCTCTCTAATGCTCTGTCAGAATTAATCTTCCCCTGTTGAGGACACAGTGCACATTCCCCTGGTGGTGTCATTTAGGTCATGTTCGTCACATCCACAGACTGTAAGTTCTTCAAAGGCACAGACCATAATATGTTCATCTCAGTAGGACTCTGAAAGCCCGTTGAGCATCCTAACTTGTGGTGAACGTTGAGTAAACCTCCTCACATAGACAGCATTGAGTACTATAATGATAGTGCTACAAATGCTGTATTATTCATTTTCTGTCATTAATGAAGACCCACTGTAAAAATATCTCTCTGCTCTCATCACCAGAAATAGTTGTACTTCTCTTGGTTTATTTTTATCATATGGACACTTTGAATCTTGTAAGTGATCATTTTCCCTCTTTGTGTTGCTCCTCTAAAGCTTAGAATTAAATTTGTGGCCCACCCACAGCAAGAATACAGGCATTTGTGGTGGGTATTTGGTGTATTGGCTTTGTTCCTGGCCCCTCTCTTTAATTTCCCTACTTTTGATTTCCTCTTGCTGTACATTCCACTTTGACTTTCATTTTTAAAAAAGATCATAATAAGTTATGTGAATTCTGTTAATTTCTTGCAGAATCTGTCAGGATATAAATAGAGTTCATTCTATATCATTGTTGTCCTGAATGTGAGATAATAGACCTTTTTGTGTCTGGAATAGACAATGTGTTAAAGCACTTTATACGTTGTTCTAGTTAGTCCACAACTCTGCAAAGTAGGTATGCTGACTCCATTTTTACGACTGAAACCAAAGAAGTCATTCCCAAGGTCACACGGATTTGAGCTCACCTCTTTCTGTTTCTTTGTATTTAGTCCACAGCCTCCCTTCCTTGATATTTCCATTTAAGTTTTGCAAGTTTTGCAATAATGTTCCTAATAAAATTTTAAAATATACAAAATATCCTTCATTAACATTCGTTTCATCTCTTGACACTATTTTGTACCTAATTCATGACATCTTTTAATATTTCACTTTGCCTCATTCTGTTCTCTGTTGACTGTACTAGAAAGATACCCTTAGAGGAGGTGGATAAGGAAAAAAGAGAGAGGAAATGTGGAGCAAAGAATCCCAAGAGATGGAAGCTTCAGAAAACACTCCTAGCTGATTTTCTCATTTGTTCAAAGACTTCTTTGACCCAACCATGGTATCCCCTTGGCTAACACAATGACAGTGGTATTAAAAAATAATATTCATCATATACTTCTCTGTGCCTGGCCCCTTGATGAGTGTTTTGCTTGTAGTTTGACTTTAAAAGCAATGTAATATGTGAGTTGTTATTGTCTTTATTATCTTATTACCTGTGTGCCAGATGAGGAACCTGCTTAGAGAGGTTAGCGAACCTTCTCAAAATCACACAGCCAGTGAGAAGTAGAGCAAGTCTCAAGCCAGATAGAACTCTAGAATTGACCTTAGTCATTCCTAAGCTTACCACAGTCCTTTTCCACTACTGTCTCCCAGATCCATGTCTGTGGGTCATTTCCTTTTTTTTTAATTCTTTTATTTTCTGTCTTTATTTTTTCATATTTTTATTGGAGCATTACATTTGAACATAATGGTAAGATTCATTGGTACATATTTGCACATACACACAGTGTCACAATATAACAATATAATTTGATCAATATTGTTCCATAGTATTTCCCCTTGCCCTCCCCCCTCCTTTTCCCGATCCTTTTTTCCTCTACCTTACTGATCTTCCTTTGATTTTCATGCGATACCCCCCAACACACACACCTTTCTTTTACTATTTCCTCTCTAACTCATATGAGACACAACCCGTGACTTTTTGAGTTTGGTTTATTTAATTTAACGTAATGTTCTTAAGTTCCTTTGGATTTCCTGTAAATGACAATTTCATTTGTCTTTATAGCTAAATAAAACTCCATTGTGGGACCAGGCATGGTGGTGCATTCCTATAATCCTAGTGGCAAAAGAATTTCTAGTTCAAGGTCAGCCTCTACAATTTAGCAAGACCCCAAGCAACTGAGCGAGATTCTGCCTCAAAATAAAAAAAATAAAAAGAATTGGGGATGTGGCTCAGTGATTAAGGGCCCCTGGGTTCAATCCCCAGTACCAAAAACAAAAAAACGAAAATACTCCATTGTGTATATTTACCACATTTTCTTTATACATTTATCCTTTGACAGACACCTATGTTGATTCCATACTTTGACTATTGTGAATTGTGCTGCCATGAATGTGGGTATGCATGTGTCATTATAGTATGATGACTTTAGTTCTTTAGGATAAATACTGAATAGTGGTATAGCTGGGTCATATGGCAGTTCCATTTCTAGTCTTGAGAAAGCTCCATACTGATTTCCATGGTGGTTGTACGAATTTACAGTCCCACCAACAGTTTAAAAGTGTTCCTTTTTCTCCACATCCTTTCCAGCATTTATTGTTTCTATTCTAGATGGTTGCCATTCTGACTGGAATGAGATGCAATCTCAGTGTAGTTTGGATTTGCATATTCGTAATTGCTAACAATGTGTTTCATGTATTTGTTGGCCATTTGTATTTCTTCTTTTGAGAAGTATCTATTTAGTTCATTTGCCCATTTATTAATTAATTAATCTGCAGGGTTTTTTTTAGTGGTAAATTTTTTGAGTTCTTTATATATTCTGGATATTAATCCCATCAGAAGAGTCCCTAGAAAATATTTTCTCCCATTCTCTAGGTTCTTTCTTCACATTTTAAATGTTTCTTTGTTGTGCACAAGTTTGTTAATTCGATGTCATTCCATTCATTAATTTTTATTATTTCCTGAGCTTTCATGCATACCCACATTGGTGGGCTTGTCTCTGTGTCTTCTATTCTGTACCATTGATCTATGTGTCTGCTCTTATGCTACTACCATGCAGTTTTTGTTACTATTGTTCAGTTTTGTTTTTGTAACTATTTTTGTTAGTATAATTTGCAAGATTTTATATATATATATAATATATAATATTATATATTATATTATATATTATAGTATATAATATATAATATATATTATATATTTTATATATATATATATAGTGCCTCCAGCATTGCTTTTTTGTCTTAAAATTGTTATTGTAGGTCTTTTATTCTTCCAAATGAATTCTAGGACTGTTCCGTTTTTTTAATTCTGTGAAGAATGCCATTGGTATTTGGACTTAAGCTCCTTTCCAAACTCCAAGATTCTTGGAGGCCAGGGCCCCATTTCATTCATCTGCATGCTCCCTCTAGCTCTCTGCCGTGTCCTTGTCCTGAGTAGAGTCTCACTAAGTATCTGGATAAAAAATGGTACTTACATCGGCTCTTTCCTGTCAGTCTTCCTGCTAATACCTTATCTACTAAGGTCAATACAATGATCTGTAAACACAAACATTTGAGGTTTGCAGCACATCCCTAGTTTATCCTGGTATGGATTGCTGGCCCCAAATGAGAAATAAGAGTGTCTACCTGTCCTAACAGCATTCCCCATTTCATCAAGATGATTTGATACCAGTTAATAATCCAGAAGTATAAGATGAGAATAACAATAAGGAAAAAAGTCTGGAGTTGTCAGATTAAACTAAGTGATTATCAAAAAAAAACATTTTTTAAGAAGGGTGGGTTTCAGGAATTGTATTCATCTATGTTAGAAAGTAAGTTAAATATCAGTGACAAATCTAAATAATACAGATCGTGTGTTGCTGTATTTATGACTCACGAGGACAAATCTTGCTTTCAGATTGAGTTTGTAGTCAGTACAAATACCTCCAAACTTACAAAATAGGGGTCATGGTTGTAGGACAGATAACCTCACCCCCTTATTGCAAAATTTCACTGATTCTGTCTCCCAGCTCTTAAGAGCCAAGTCCCACTCGTCTGGTCTCTCACGCAAGGTCTTGAAGATAATCATGAGCAAGATAGGTATGGTAGCTACCTTCCCAGAAGCCAATCATTGATAATATAGACATAGGCATCTGTACTTTTCCACATTAGTTCCATGCTATGTGAAATCCTTGCCTAGTATTTGCTTGAGTTGACACTCCGGACCTCACTTCTGAGCAGCACATGTTTTAATGTTGCTATTATATTGTGCCTCTGTGACATGCAAAAGGACGATTCTGTTGCAACTGATTAGAAATGACTTACTGAAATCATCAGCCATCGAATACATTTTAATGCAGTGGCTGTCCAGAACCTGTCAGATATTTCTTTTTCCCTCACTGCTCCCAGTTATAAAGCCTGACTTTTTAGGAAGCAAGAAGGTAACATATGCACATCTGAGATACAGCTTCCAAGTGATACAAATCTCATCTTTCTTACTGCATGACTGCTTGCTTTTCCTTGCATTTTTTTTTTTTTTTGTCATTGAGAGGTTATGACAACATGAGCCATATTGTATTTATAAACATCACGTGTTTCCTTGATATGGCTTGCAGTTTTTGCCAGACAGAACACATGGAAGAAACACTTCTTGTTAGCTCAGCATTGGTTTTAGTTATGCTGATTTCCGGGACAGGAAAAATGCCTTCCTATTTAGATTTAACTTTCATAGAGTAGAAACAAAACCTCTGAATGTCCGTGAAATGGTTTTAACAAGGGTGGATACTGCTCCTTTAAACCACATATTTTGACTAAAAGCTTCCTTCTGTAAGAAAACCAAGCCTGGCGTTTAGTCACCAAGAAGACAAGCAAAGCAGAAAGCATTCGAGAGATGGGTGATTTCCAGGTCTCTGCAAGTCTAGAAAGTTTTTTCTAGAAAAGAAAGGTTCACGGAAGATGAAAGGTAAGATCTGTGTCTTTATAATAAAATGTAATCTTCAGAAATTTTTTTTTTGTCACGCTCTGGCACATGTACATTCACTCGAGTTAAGCCTCTGTATTCAAGTTCAATTCAATAGGGAATTACAATTGAGGTTTTTATGTCAACTTCATACACTCTGCTTGGAAGGAGACCTCTTTGTTACTGGCGTTTGTCTGTTTTTAAAGATCCACTGAAATTACACTGGGCTGTCTCCATTCCACAAATCTTGCGATCTAGTTTCTGTTTAACCTTATAATTTAGAAAGGGATTTAAAATGTCAGTGTAGTTTGCTTGTACAGAGCTCATTGATTTATGTGTTTTGTGACAGTTTTCTGTGTTTTCAGGAAGATGTTGACTTGCATTCAGTTTCTGAGACAAATGTAGAAAATTACAAGACATGGTACAGATGGGAGAGGAATTAGTATGTATCCTTTAACAGGCAGGGCAAAATTATTTGGTCTTTTTCTCCTATGAAAATCACTTTAAGTTTTTAAATAAAAATAACTCTTTTATCTTGGTTTTGAAAATGCTTAAAAGAAATATAACTCTAAGTCTTATAAAATAATATTGAAAACTCCTACAGTTTATAAATTTGAGTCTGTTACACCAGGTTTAATAATTGCCTGAAAAATTCTGTGATAGAAATCATGTTGGCTGAAGTAACTATTTTGTCTTACTCTTGCAGTAGTTTGTTCACAAACTATGTATTAATTTCTCTTAAAAGAATTTAATAAAGATAGTGACTTTTAATGCCAGTTTTCTTTAAAGATACATGTGTGCATGGATCTGCTTATCCATATTCATGTAGGTGTCTTTATCCCAGTCTACAGATGAGTTGATGTACATGAGATGTTATTATACAATGCAATCTAAATAACAGATCTTTTAATTAAGTCATAATGATAATCCTATGGCATAGTTACTGTTGTACCCTTTTTAAGATTGGACAACTGAGGCTGAGAGAGCTGGAGTAGCATGCTACTAATAAGTAGAGGAGCTGGGGTTTAAATCCAGGCTGATTCTCCAAAGCCTTTGTTTTTACTCCTGGTACACAGCCTCACCAGTAGCTAATGCCTACAGTCTGGAGTCAAATACAGATAATTTATCTTGAGAATAATAATAATAAACAAGTAATATTAGAAGTGGCTTCAAGATAAATTATTTTGTACTTTGGGGGAATTTTTTTTTAAGATCTGTAGTATCTAAACCCTTGGACTGTATCAGATTGATTGTTTATGCATGGACCTGGTTATAAGTTAGTCAGTGAAATGAAAACAGTGAACATCACATAGTGTAAAGATAGCAAAAAGCACCTTGGGTAAACTGCTCATTTTACTGCTGAAGCTTTTATTGCTTTTTCTTCGCTTCACGTACTGCAATATTCATTTAAAATGTGTTAGGGAGAACAGGACAGGGAGAGTATTTGTGAGCTCGATTTGGAAGTGAGAAAGTGTCTTTGAATGGAGACTGGCTCAGTGTGCTTGCCTGCCAGCCACCCTTTTAGCAGGAGGCCAGGGAGAATGTTCCAGAAAGTTGGAGGTGAAGGTTCTGGGATTAGGGCAGCTAGTTGAGTGAACCACCTCAGAACCAGAGCTTCCCCTCCAGCATTGCTCTTCCCACCCCCTCCTGAAGATTGAGACATCAACTGAGCAGCAGAAAAACCCTGGTGATTTGTGATGCAAAGTAATTACTGCCAACAGTATTACCAGGCAATGCAGCTGCTCATCATAACACAGGATTTGGGCTTCAGGATGAAGGCAACTTGCTTCCAACCCCACTTCAGCATAAATCCCAGGGTTAGCTAAACAACCAGCACAGCTCTGGTAGACACTTGGAACAGACTATCAGCAGGTAGCAGGTGGGGTTGCCTCCCAAAGAGTTCCTAGCCATCGCTGGAGTGTGTGAGACAGTTTTGCCACACCCATCTGCCCTTTGATGTCCAAGCCGCATCTCCTTTCTTTGCACTTATAAATATAGATGTTAATGGAAATGGACTTTAACTGGGAACATATGTCCTTGTATTTTTAAGTTGTATCCCTTGTACCTACATGTCGTTTATCTGGCTGGGATTTTGCTTTCCCAGGCCATACCAAATTGTTCCCTACCACATCAGCTGAGACTCCCTGGGTCCATAATGTGCTTCTAGTTGACCATTCTTTGCTTTATGCTTTTCCCAAAATGTGTTATTTTATATAAATTTGAGAGTGGAGGGAATCATGTATTAATCTTTAAAGAGAAAAAAGTGGTTTTCCTGCTGGTAACACAATTCCTCCCTGGCATGCCTTTTCCATAGGGCAGCAATCTCTTCACTTGCCTGTAATTTGCAGGAGTGATAGACACTGTCTGTTTTTGAGGAAACAGAGCAAACGGCTTTAGATTTATGACTGAGCAAACTACCTGACTTGCATCCTTGGTGCTCCTTCAATGAATGAGCTTGACTTATTTAGAGTCATTGAGCTTTCTAGATGGAAACGACGTCTTAGGTGTCATCTTTGTAACCCATTCACCTGTAAGTTGAGACCCAGGAGGTTCGGAGTGGTTAAAGAGGTTTGGTCAAAATCACAAAGTAAAGCAGGATGTGATGGTGTACATCTGTAATCCCAGCAGCTCTGGAGGCTGAGGCAGGATCATGAGTTCAAAGCCAGCTTCAGCAACTTAGTGAGGCTCTAAGCAACTTAGAGAGACCCTGTGTCTACATTAAACATGTTTTTAAAAAGGGGTGGGGATGTGGCTCAGTGGTTAAACACCCCTGGGTCCAATCCCTGGCACCACAATAAATAGATAGATAGATAGATAGATAGATAGATAGATAGATAGATAGATAGATAGATAAATCACAAAATATGGTAGTGACAAAAACTGGTTATAGCCCAAACCACTGTCCCCAGACCAGCCCCTTGTCCATACCTACTGCCATGTCAGCCTGTCCCTTGCTTTAGATCTTCTCCCTCCAGGCCTCATGAGGTTTGTTTGCTCGCTGAACTTAGGAGAGCTGTGTACTTGACTTCTCTTTGCCATCTATTGCTGCATTTGAGTATTGCCAGGTGTTACCTCCCTTCCAGAAAGCAGCTCAAGTCTCAATCTTTTAGATTATCTTACTAAAAAAGACCCAGGGATCCTATAGTAGACCTAGAGTTCATTAACTGGAAATGCATGGGCTTGCACCAAAAATAAATGGATTTTGAACTAACTAGATTTAGATTATCCAATATTTTTATGGAAAGAGAACAGGCAATCAAGTCAACTGAAACAACAGCAGCTGCCTCAAATTATGACCTACTTTGAATAAAATAAGGTTGGCTTAACAAAGTCATGTAGTATTACAGTATTATCTTTAAATATCAGTTTCTTTGCTCCTATAGTCACTCTGTTTGAAACTTTAATGTACTAAAGCTCAAACTATCTTCTAAGTTGTTCTTCCCTTGGAACCAATGATTTTTAGGTGACACAGAGAAACGCGGTTATTAAATTTTAATAATTGTATAATGTTTTCATTGATTTTTGGAAAGACACAGAAAGAGCCTGAGAGTAAATGAATATTGTTGTTTTTATTTCAGCTAAGGAAAAACAGAAAAGTCCATTTGACTTAAAGAAAATGGTTAAATGGGTGTAAGGATATGGTGTAAGGCCACAGTGGTGACGGGACCTTGTTAATTTGAAGTGCAGAAACTGAGGTTGGAGTTTCATGGAGGGGTGGAAAAAAACATTTTAGTGTCAAAATCCAGTCTAATTCTTCTTTAGAAAGTCTCAAGACCTCAGTGTCTCGTTATTTGCCACAAGAGGAGCTATTCCGATAAATAAATGTGCCAATTTATTTATTGGAGGCCCCACCAGATGCAAGGTGTGAATATCCAGCGTGTCACTTAAGGAGGAGGACCTGTCCCCACTATTCAGGCAACACTAACTCTGTGTTCCTGAAATACAGATAATATGTTTGGTTCATTTCATTGATCCACACATGTACTTGACTTTATTTCCTTCTTTTTTTTTCTTTTTCCATGTCATCAAAGGTCTTGCTTTTCCTTGCTCTGATTTCACTCTTTGAACCTCTTCCTTTTCATTTACCTTCAATAGACTAGGAAGAGCTACTAAGCAAAGCCCCAAACAGCAATAAATCACAACAATATCGACAATGTGGAAATTCAGAAATAGTAGAGTATGCTTAAACATCTGTGTTCATTTTTCATGAAACATGCCCCCTGTAACGCATGGGATTTGTGACCATTGCCTGATGGCTTCATCTAGACTACATGGCTGACACCTTGTAGTAGTAACTAAAGAAATATTCTGCATGCACATCCTCAAAAGTACATACCATTTTTCCTTGTGTTTTAAAATAAATCTAAAAATATATTTCCTGGCAGCTGTGTAATTGCAAAAAGGAAAAGAAAAAAAAATCCATTCCATTGCAGTGTAATTTACACACCAGAAATCTACAGGGTTCAGACCTTAACGCTTTAGAAATTTGCAGCAGATTTTACTGTATATATTTAGACCAAGGAGCCTATTAGCTTGTGATCTGAGCAAACTTCTACATTCTCATGAAAATGAGATCCATGGCACTGTTGGCAACCTAAGGCTATAATTATGTTAATCTGACCATTTTAAGACTGAAATATGTTGTTTTAAAATGTTTCCGTATTTTTATTATTTGTAACAATGATCTGAAGAAATTTAGCAAAAATGCTAATAAGTTTCTATTCAGTACCCCCTTGTGATGAGAGCGTGAAAATGAGTCCAGTGTGGAATTGTATTTTTTTTATTTTGACGCAAAATTATTATCAAAAGAAATGTACTCATATACATAGTCTATGTTAACATAAAAATCACCTAATTTTATATTTAATATATAGTGAATACATATGCAATGCCATCTCAGCATAAACAGTCTACGTTTACATTAGACCTCTACTTTTTGTTATCCCCCCAAAATGCCAAGAATCAATTTATTTTGCCAAGAAATTATTTTGAGCAATATTACAAGATAAATGTTTTTTTATCAAGAACTAGCCCCAAATGCCCAAATACATGCTTTGAATATAAATATGAGATGGGTCTGGAAGGATAATAATTGTTGAAATTCTGAGAACATCCAGAAACTTACCTTGAACTAATTGAGCTTCCTCTTCACCATCTACAAGCTTTATTCTGGCCACACATATGTAATGCCATGAATTCTCTTTTCATTTCCAAAGAGATCTCTCCCAAGTGAGAAGATGGGAAGGGGAAGAGAAAAGCATAGAGAAGGATAATCGCTCCTTTCATACTTACTACAAATCATTGAAATTTGAGTCTACTTCTTGCTGTACTGGTATGAACTGAATGGGGGGTCCTTTAGATAGCTGGGACTAGATTCAGAATTATCAGTTAATTTGGGAATGGAATGATGAAAAGTGTCTTCTTAAATGTGAGTCCATGGCATGTGATTGGACTTTTGTCCTTAAGGATGATGTCTAGTGTATAATACAGCTAGGTGTTCTCACGCTGGCTGCATTCACAATTTCCGTTCTTTCCTCAGTTCTTGTGCTTCAAGAAGAGAAGATGTCATTCTCTTCCTCTCCCTAAGAATGTATTCAAGTGGGTATTATTCATCTTGTTCATTTTGCTTTGCTCACAACTCATTGAGTAAGTGCATGAGTGTTTGTTGGCGATGTTAATAAATAATGTATGTCTTTTACACATTTCTGCACACACAGTAATGTGGTAATGATTTAGACCATTTGGCATTCATGGCCCCAGAAGCACAAGTACAAAAGGTATGCCTGCAACCATGAGGCGGCAGAATCAGAGGCTCAGAGAAGTTCAGGGTCAGGACCACAGTCAGGGTGTTGACACTCTTGCCAACAAGAGCTCCTACAGAGAAACCAAGTCTTTTGATTCATAAGCCAGTGCTTGTTCCACCACCTTGCTCTTCTGTCTTCCTTGAGTATTAGGGAGGGAAGGAGTAATGATTGATGAGGATTATCATATCTAGAACAATTTTTAGAAATTAATTTGTATGTTGGAGCAGAGATCATCAAAATGGAGCCAATGCCTTGCTTTTTGAATCTGAAGAAATGCCCTCTATTTATTGATTCATGTCTTCCTGTCTTCTCTAGAGGAGATAAATTTTGCCCAGGGTTGCTTTTCAGAAAAGAGAAAATATATATAAAAAAGATAATCCACAGGAAAAGGGAGGTGGGCTAGAGGTTGAGTTGGGCAGTGGAGGAGATGAGCTACCTTTGGTTCAGCCTAGAGTGCTTCTCTTTGAAGTGGTGCTAATCTTGAACTTTGAAAAGCACTCCAGAGAAGACAAAGCCTTTTCTTCACATGCCTGACCTGATGTGGGGCAGAGAAGTCTTGCCTGGAGGGGAGGGGGTGGGACACAGTGTTTATGAGGCAACTAGACAGTATCCACCTCCTTCCTGATGTGGGCATTCTGGCTTATGGTGCATGGCTTCTGTCAATGGAGTTGCTGGACCTGGAGCTCTCTGTTTTGTTTCTTATGAGCTACTCCATTCCAGGAATGCAGGGCTTCATTAGAGAGGAAAAGTGCTCAAAGGTTTGGCAGTTTGCTGTTGGGATATAGGGAAGCAGACCTAGTCTCTGAGGGGGTCCTATCAGTATCAGAGCCCAGTGGGGACTGGCTGGGGACTGGCTAGACTTCCCTAGCCAGTCAGGGCAAGGCAGGGCATGGCAGGGTGTGGGCAGGGATGCTTGCCAAGCTCAGCCTCAGGATATGCACGACTCTCAAACTGCTTGTCTTTGAGGCTGTTATTTATCCAAATAAGGCGAAGCAGTGGTTTTGCTAACCATCTCAGATTTCCCAGCCATGTTCACTGGCTGGCTGACTTGATATTTGAACTGAAAACACAGGAAGATATTCCTTTGAAATGGAGTGCTGTTGTGGGGTTCACGCATATCCTGGAGTTATTGTCTGAAAGACATGTTTTTTACCCCACATTTATAGATAGCACTAATATGGTTGGGTCTATTTCACCCTTCTCTCTTATAACAATCAGTACAAATGTCTTTATTGAAATATCTCTGGATCTGGTTTTGGACAGAAATAATACTCATCTTCAGTGGTCCTCAATGACCTCCTTTGAAGAGCATTCAGAGAAAAACATCCTCACTGATTTCTTGACGCTAGAATGCAAGATTATTCTGGCATTTCCTAGGTCCTGGCCCTGTTGTTTGACTTTGGATAAGACACTTGACATGTCTGTTCATCTGTGAAATGATGATGATAATATTTATCTGATGGGAATGAGCTGGAGATTAAATGAGCTAATTCTGGAAGACATTTTGGAGATATAATATTT
Source organism: Geosciurus inauris (assembly GCA_004024805.1). NCBI lineage: Eukaryota > Metazoa > Chordata > Mammalia > Rodentia > Sciuridae > Geosciurus > Geosciurus inauris. Next base: position 19,694 of record PVHX01005759.1, read on the forward strand.
CATTAACATTTAATATTTTTAGAGACTTCCCCATTTCCATCTTCTCCTGGCAGATTTAGTTGAAAATATTTACTGCTGGAGAAATTCTAGGTAATTACAGTTGCCACCCAAATTTAATAAGGTCACCCTCCTGAACTAGAATTTAGCCAAACCCAGAGTCGAATGGAGATCTCATCGTGAGTTATAGTGACTCTGCATTGAATTTCCCTTTGCTCTCTAGAGCAGCAGTTCTCCAAGAGTGCTTCCTGGTCCACCTAGGGACTTGTTAGAAATGCAAATTCTTGGGCCCCATTCCTCCCAAATCAGATACTCTGGATGTGAGACCAAGTAATCTTTTAACAAACCTTCTGACTGATTCTGATGCACACTGAAGTTGGAGAATCAATGACCTAGACCAACTTTCTGGTGGTATCAGTGGTCTATCTATTCCCTCAGGGCACTTGACCTTCCCTGCCTTCTATCTCTGATAATGCCTTCTTTCTGCCTAGAATCCCTAAGAAAGAAAAGTCTATTTTACCTTCTGAAACTAATCCTAATCCATGACCTACTTAAATCTCACCTCTTCAGATTATTTGTTACTCAACTAACTTAGCCAGAAGGCTCAAATTCTCTGTGGATTCTCAGAGTATTTGTCTATCACTCTCATTAAAATGATTCTTGCTTTGTCTTATTTTTAACATTTATGTACATGCCTTAGTTTCCCTACCATAATTTAAACTCTTCAAAAGTAGGAATGATGTCTTACAGATCTCCTTAGCCCCACACTAGCCCTACCCTGGCCTTGTCACAGTGTGTTAGCCAGCTTTGCATCACGGGAAATACCTGACAAGAACATCTTAGAGGAGGAAAAGTTAATTTTGGCTCATGGTTTCAGAGGTTCCGTCCCTAGTCAGCCAACTCCTTTGCTCTGGGCCCAAGGTGAGGCAAGATATCACGGCAGAAGAGCATGGTAGAGGGAAGCTGCTCCATTCTTAGCAGCCAGGAAGCAGAGAGATAGAGATACTAGGAATAAAATATAAACTCCAAAGTCATGCCCTCAGTGACCCATTTCTTCCAGTCACACCCTACCTGCCTATGGTTACCATCCAATGCGGTAGCCCTTTTAAATGGATTAACCCACTGATTAGGTTATAGCTTTCATAATCTGATCGTTTCACCTCTGAACATTCCTATATTGTCTGACATATGAGCTTTCTGGGGACACCTCATATCTAAACCCTAACAAAGCAGCTACTCAGAAAATATTTCATGAATCCACAGAATCTTACAATTGGAATAGGCCTTACAGAAAGTTTTGACCAGGCTTCTAATTTATAGGTAAAGGAACTGACGTTAACACCTGGAGGAGAATTCAGATTCCGTGATTCCCCGTTGATATGCTTCCACCTCCATTATTTTGCACTAACTTCTAAGAGACATACCCAAGGGAATTCGGGGCCACTGGTCTGGTCCAAAAACTAGCAGATTCTCTTGGACCATCTAAACCCAACTAAAACCAAGGAAAGCAGATGGGTTTTCAAAGTTGTATTCATTTAATTTATAAACCTGGCGGCTCTTAGATTTTTTCATAACTAATGAGAACTGGGAAAGTATACTTTTTCACTTGTGAGCCTTTATAATACACAGCTTTAATTCCCAGTCTGAGCCATAAGGATTTTCTCATACGCAGTATACCTAGGATACCTGCGGAATTTCTTTTGGTTTTGAAGGTTACTTTAGGAGTGCGACAAGTGGCTCTTCTTAATCCAGGATGAAGTGGCACAAGGGCTATTTTGGTTTGACACTCCATCATTGTTTTTTCATGTTTATTTTGAGGGAAAATGGAATTGAAGTGATTTGTGGATTATTGTCTTCCACTTAGCCTCTGGGGCTCTTCCCTCACATACTCCTTCATTCCCCTGACACACTAGCTGATATTGTTCAGCTGAACATCAAAATAATCACACAGTGAAACACGTTTTATTGGAAGCCATCCATAATGTCTCTTTAAAAAAGACTCTGCTAACACAGCTCACCTTGCATTATATGTTAGTTCTGTCAAAAGGTAATAGAACTAGCATATATCCTACTGGGATCAATATGAGGAAAAAAATGGGATAAGTCCTATAGGAAGGCTAAAATCACAACCTAGGCCATCAGAGTTGTTTCCAGGTAACTGTGAGGAAAGCAAAGGAAGGTGCAGGGAGGCCCAGCAGGGGACAAAAGTACCAGGGAACACTTGGTGATAAGAAACTGGGACTGTTTGAGACTGCTTGAGGCCATAAGAAACGGGTATTGGAAGAACAGCAGTCCTGCGATTGGAGGAGCTCCTCTGTCAACCATGGTTCAAAATATTAAATGGCAAATTCCCAAAGTAAACCATTCATAGGTTTTTAATTCTATACCATTCTGATCAGTGTCATGGAATTTTGTGCCATCTCCACCCTTTTCCAAGGTATAAATTATCCCTTTGTCCAATGTATCTACACTGTATTCACTACCCACCCATGAGTTACTTAGTAGCAATGCTCAGTTATCAGATCAACTGTCAAACATCACAGTATTTGAGTAACCTTCATTTAACTTAATGATGGTTACTTAATGATGGCTTCAGAGCACAAGAGTAGTGATATAGGCAATTTAAATATGTCAAAGGGAAGCTGTCAAGTGCTTCCTTTAAGACAAGAGGTGAAAGTTCTTGATCAAAGGAAAGAAAAATACTATATGCTGAGGTTGCTAAGATCTATAATAAGTAAATGTTACCAATCTCTTAAGGGGTCAGATTTATACATTAAATCTTATCATAAATATGTATGTGAGGAGAATGTAGTATATATAGGATTTGGTACTATCCCCATGGTTTCAGGCACCTACTAAGAGTCTTGGATTGTATCCCCCAAGGATGGGCCATTTAGTTTCCAAGTTGACATATGTCATTCATCAGTGTGTTTGCCATCATTTTCTGTAATGGGCCTTGAAAACTATCCATCCTTTAAGCTGCAGTTGTAGAACATAAAATTCTGTATAATCATCAACTCATTTGCTAAGTTTTGATCTGTCATATCATCAAACTCTGTATATATATGTCATATATATACTTTTTTAATTCTCACATTGTCACAATCATCTGAAGGCTATATAATACTGTATCTAACTTTCTTCACTTACAACATAATCAACTTGATCAGTTTCCCTAATGAAAAGCAAGATGGGCAAAGGGCCCAGAGACAGGGACCTAGCACCTCTGTCAGTGGTTAATGCATCTCCCAGAAATGTCATCCAGTAGCAGAATTGGGTCATAATGCTAAGGAATTTTAATTAGATATGTCCCAGATAATTAGCCCATGAGTAACCTGGTGTCTGACTGTATGTAATATGTATGTATATTTGTGTATATACATATATATAACAGCCATATAGTGACATCTATATAGTGATAATTTATGAGCAATATATAATTACATAAGTATATGTGGACATGATATACATAAGCATAATATATACTGATATATCTATTAGTTAATTATAAATAATATATAATTAATTATATAACTAATATAATTTGGGGGCATGTTTAGTCAGTTCTGGTCACAGATTTGCTGTGACCAGAAGATGACAAGAACAACATAGAGGAGAAAACGTTTATTTTAGCTCCTGGTTTCATAGATTCAGTCCATGATCTTCCAACTCCATAGCTCTGGACCCTAAATGAGACAGAACATCAAGATGGAAGGGTGTGGTAGAGGAAAACAGCTCAGGACACCACAGCCATGAAGCAGAGAGAGCTCTGCTCACCAAGGACAAAATATAAACCCCAAAGGCATACCCCCCAGTGACCTACTTTCTCCAGTCACACCCTACCTGCCTATGGTTACCACCCAGTTAATCCATTTTAGTGAATTAATCTGCTGATTAAATTATACCTCATAATTGAATCATTTCACCGCTGAAAATTCTTATACTGTCTCCACATGAGCTTTTGAGCAACACCTCATATCTAAACCGTAACAGGGCAAGTATGTAAAACCTACTAGTAAGCTAAGAGACCAACTGGATAATTAGATGCCATATCCAGGGAGACATCCAAAGATTCTTTTACTTTGCTGTGAAAATCCAGACCTGTGAGCAAGGGAGGTACTTCTCAGGTAGTGTTTTCCATGTTGCACATCAAAAGCCAGGAACAGAGTTCCCCCTCAGGTCTCCTGGCTGGGAAGGCATCAGGATGTGATCCTTTGCAGAACCCTCAGAGTGTCCTGGAGGACATGGCCTTTCACAGTAGGGGAAGTGAAGCGGTAGGAATCCTGGAACTGAGGTTCTTGCTTCTTTCACGGCAGTTGCCCCCCAGTCATCTGCAGTTTCCCTTTCCAAGTGTCAGTTCCCATGAGCACGGCCACAATCTGAAAATATTAGATGGAAATTCCAGAAGCAATTCATAAGTTTCAAATAACTTTGATTACAGCATATTGTTGTAATTGTCCCGTTTAATTATTGTTGTTGTTAGTCTTGTAGCATGCCTAATTTGTAAACTGAACTGTATCATAAGCATGTATGTTATAGGAAAAAATATAGTATATATAGGGTTGAGACTATCCACCATTTAAGAGTTTTGGAATGTATCCCCTGGGAATAAGTACTGCTGTACTTCCTGTCTACCAGAAGTTGGGCAAGGTTTTAACTCCCCACGCTTCATTTCCTAACCATTCAAATGGGGCACTAACACCTGTCGTAGGTATTTCACTGAGTTCTGGGGGCCATGAAATGAAACTGTAATTGAAAGTACTCTGTGATCTGCCAATTGGTGGGTGATTATCAGTGTGTATTCGCAGGAGGTGATATATAATTACGTAAGTATATGTATGATACACATAAGCATAATATGTACTTCTATTATGAAACAAAAAATTGTATGAAATTAAATAAAATCACAATTGAAAGTACTCTGTAAACTGTAAACTGCTGGGTGATTATCAGTGAGTATTTCCAGGGAGGAGGAGGCATCTAACATTTTTTAATACAATAAGAAGTGTTATAAGTAAATAAAGCAATATATTGTGTACTTCAAAATTATGTTAATTATGTTGATGAGTTAAATAGACTTTTTGAGACCTATCATCAAAAGAAAATGTCTAAGGTACTGAATAGTTTGAGTTTGGTAACATAGATGATGTACCAGCAACAAATCTAGAAAACTCTGAAATGGAGTCAAGTGTACAAGGACTATTTCCATCCAGGAAATGGGTGGATGTGCAGAAAAGGAGATAAGAAATGAGAAGGAGTAGTTAGCTCCATCTGTTCAAAGTGTAGAAACAAGATGTAAATGTACAAACTGTAACTATTTTAGGTACAAAAGGAGGTTGTCCTTGGCCTGGATAACACGGGAGTAATCCAGGGGAAGGTCACGTATCTAGGAAAGAAAGGCTTCTTTCTTTTATCTGCCCTGCGGCCCTGCATAGTTATTGATTGTGGCTTGGATGTTAAATGATTTATTTAATATTACTTCTTTATTCTGTTCCAGACTGAGATCTTTAATCAGAGTTGGGCATAGGACTGTTCCACCAGGTCTGGCATTAGAGGACTCAGCAAAGTTCTTTGTGTCAAAATATTTGTGGAAATTAACTGTCGTCTTACATGTAGCCATCAGCTGACTGGACTCTCTCTATCCTGAGAATTCAGTAATTTTGGCAAAAGTCTATCTGTCATATGGCTGGTAGACATTCCATTTATGATCAAATGAAATATTTAATAGGTTAATAAGATCTCACAAACGACCATCTTTGCAATTTTAACAGCATAAACAAGATGCATTTGAAATGTTCCCAACATAATAATCACTTGCTTTCACGATATCATTATGTTTATAGGCACATTTTGGATTTTCTTTTAGCACACATAGTTTTTTTTTTTTTTAAAGCCAATAAAGAAATGAACAAGAAAGGGGAATTAGGAATAAATTTCACAATACCATTGGCTTTCCCAGAGCATAGAAATTATTTCCTACTGAGGTAATGCTGAATATTTACTGGCAAGTCCTTTCTTAACACTAACTCAAAAGAAATAAATTGCTTCCACTTTCCTTATAGCCTTAGTCAATGAAAGGAGGAGGGAAAATGAATAGCAGGACACTTTATGCACTGCTGGGAAAGAGTAATTTGACAAAGGCTGTTGCATCCCAAGGTAGGCAGGGCTGAGAAGGATCTGGTGAAGTAATCAGAGTAGAGCTTGGGGTTGTTGGGGGTTGGCTGTATGCACACTGAACCAAACTTTGTGGTAAGAAGTGAGTCTGAGTAAGCCCTTCTCTGGAGAGCATGCTCCACTCAGGTGAAGCCAGTGGGTCCCATGTATGGCACCAGGATATTGCTTAGGAAATTAGCATGTCTGGTTCATTAGTTGCTACTCTGGGGCCTTGGAATATTGAACTCCCCTTCTCTCTGGGGTGAGCTTCATGCTTACTAGAGAGCATTTAACTCATCCTGATTCACCACAGGATTGGGCTGGCTTTCAAACTCCTGACAGTGAATTACTGCCCTCGTAATGATGAAGCCATGCCTGCTCTGTGCAGACAGTGCCCTAGAGCATTTTGAAAGTGAAAGGAAATTGCTCTGAACATGGCAGGAAGGAAGAGGTGGGAGAGGTAAGCCAGACCCCTCTCACATGGTACCCACTGACTCACGTGGTAGCGGGGTCAAAGAAGCCACTACTCTCCAGGGTGTACAACATGGAATAATGTGTTGAACATGGAGGGATTCATTGGTCAAACAGCACGGAGAGTTCACAGCTTCTGTTTCCGGGTGGGGGACGACTTGGCCCCAGACATTTCACACGCAGTCCCTGGAAGAAGCAGTCCTGCACGTTACAGACAGCAGGTAAAGAGAGCTCCAAGAGCCCTGCTCATTTGCACACCTTGGGCCATAAAACAGGGACTGTGGGTGACGCAGTAGGAGTGGAAGCGTGGCTTCAGTCAAGGGAGGCACCCCCTGCATCCATCCCCCTTCCTGGAACCCGCCTGTGACTGGAGCAACAAAACCTGCCAAATGTATACCAGATGCCTCCGGGGCCGATCGTGTGTGCTTCCCATGACCTGGTGAGAAATAACAAACCCTTGCTGATTAGATTAAAAAATCACACCAAGCATTTTCACGTTCCTTCTACTCTCCGGACCTCTTAGGTGGCATCTGTTACAACCACTTCATCCAAATATTCTTTCCAATGAGATATCCTAGGAAGGAGGCAATGCCCTGTGCAATGCCCTGTGCTCCGTCCCCCCCCCCCCGCCCCCCTTCTTTAATGGCCAAGAAGCGATCCCGTGGCAGTAAACAGTTTCTTTTAGAAAGCCTGCAACGCAGACTGGATTTGGACTTAAGAGACGTCACGGAATTCTTTTGGTCGGCAAGAACAACCTCCAAAAACCTTAAAGTGTTTGAAAAATGTACAGGCGGCCCAGAGTGTGGTAGTCGGGTGTAGCATAAGGCCAGCCCAGCATTTAGAGCTCACTGTCACGGGATTCCCAGGTCGGAGAGCCACTGGGTGCCACTCAGTCCCCGAGGGCTTAGGAAACCTGACATTGATTAAACATAGCCTACCTGCAAGAGAAGGAAGCGCTTCTGGCTCCCTCACTTTTGCCAGCCATGTGTTAACCTGTCCTCAGCTGAGATCCACACAAGCCACTTCTTGTTGTGGATACGCACTTCTTTGCCCCCGTTCCCCTGGGAGGCAGTGCGCAGGGGAGGTCTCTGGAGAATGTCCTGCCTGCTCCTCTTCCATCTTGCTTAGGGTGGGGTTGCTGGGCTCTGGTGCCTTTCTCCTATTTAAGTAGCTGTAGCTTGCCCCATCTTCCCTTCTCATTTCAGCTGTTTTCCAGAATGATTGCAGTTGCTTAACTGGCATTGTGAAGGACTGGTGAATGGCTGCTACCCAAAGTTCAGCTGAGTAAAATCAGGCTGGTTAATTAATAGACAGCCTCCTTTATCGCCCATGTTTCCCTTCAGTATTATGAACCTGGGGAAGAGGCTCAGGTTTCCTTCACTTGCCAATTTCTGAACTTCAAAAGTCTGGCAGCAGAATGCGCTTGGGGTACTGGTCTAGGTTTTCACAGCAGCACCCTTAACAGAAAACTGATCTAAGAGTTTGTCCTTGGAAGTGATTAGCAGGTTGGGTTTTCTGATGGTTTCATTTCTTGGCTTGCTTGTTTTAATGATCCTGTTTGACTTAGGTAAAATCGATTTGGTAATATTTTCTTGATTTAACCCACTTTACCTAGGCCTCTCAAGACTTCCTTTGCTGGTGTGTGTTTTCCCTGTAAGCAATTGTTGAAGGACTGAGTCACCCGTGCGGTAGCCTGTGGTTGGATGTGGGCTGAGGTTATTCAGTGACTAATTTCCAAGGGGAGGAGAAATTGGCTTATCATGGGGAGGGCTACTTTTTACCCATTGCTTGTGGCAGCTCCTCTCCAAGGACTGGGTAAAGAAAAATGATCTTTACTGGTGGTGAACACTCAAGCTGGGGAACCTTTTAGGATCTCCGTGTTCTTTGTGATGATTTCATCAGAAGAGAAAGCTGCCTAAGATATCCGAGAGTGGAACTGAGAATTTAAATGAAGCCAGCAAACAAAGGGATCACATAACCGGGAGCTGAGCCAATGTGCTTTTTTCGCAGCGTAATTATACAGGTGATTTCCTGAAGAAAAAGTAAGTGGCTTTAATTCTTCCAGGATCAAAGTATATCATAAGAATCCGTTTCTTCAGTTACTTCATTGTGTGGTCTTATGGAGTGGTATGTTTACGAATTCTAGATTTGCAAGGGTGGGGTTGGAAATACAATAAACTATACATAATATTCCCTTTCTGCAGAGCATATATCTCTGCATTCTAAATGTTCCACAGAGAGACACGATTACATGAGACAGCTTCCCCAAATGATGTTAGATAAATATTTTTGCACGCTAGATTTCTTTTTTTCCCCAGAAACTTATGTTACCTTCAAGAAACTTCTAAATGAGTGATATTTTTGACTTACAGGGCTTTGGGGAAGTGAAATATAGCTGTATATAAAAGATTCCTAACTCAAACTTCAAATAGTTAATTTGAAGCCACCCAAGGTATTTCCTAGACTGTTGGAAATTATGGGGCAAACAGCATATTGAGCCAAGTGTTATGGGCAGAGACAATAGCCTCCTACCCAGGTCTGTGGTGATGAGACTCTGGAGGAAATATCCCTTTTTAAAAAAAAACAGAAGGGCTCAAACAACCAAGACACAGTAGTGATTTGGGCAGTAATGGAAAGAAGGAAGGTGATGCCCACAAAACCATATGAATGAGGGAGAATAGTCCAGCTAATAGTCCAGTTCCTACACTGCCAGATAATTGAACACATTCTATTTGAACTTAGGTTCAGGCCAAAAAAAATCTGTATTGAATTTAGAGGAATCATTATTTTTGTGTTTAAGTTATTTTTTTCTTACTATAAAATGAAATCTTTAAGTCTCGCAAATTTTCTGGGGAGAAAGTGCCGATGATACAACATAGCCAAATATTTTTAACTCACCAAGAGCAAGATGATTGCTAGAGACAAGTGATATAAGAGAAGCTGATGGCAGAATAAATTCAGATACATGAAGGTGAATGGCAATTCTGTATGTATCTTCAACCTTGTGTGTATTTGTGTTCTGTTTATTTATTTTACCTTGTAATGTTAGTATAATTTTCTCCTAGGAGGCTGACTTTGAGTAGCAGAACAGGAAACCCTCAATATGTATTTAAGGCCATGTTTTTGCCAATTAGCCAGATAGTTAAAAAACAAAATGAAATAAAACTGCATAGGTGTGTCACTCTAGGAAGTATTGACATGGGATGAACACAAGCCCGAAAGGCAAGGGTTGTTTTAAGTTATGAATTATATGGCTCTTAGTCATCACCTGCTTCAATCAGACAAATATCTGCCAAGTCAACGAAGTCCACTTTTTATTTGACTTGCAAGTGGCCTCCTTGGGAGATCACACTTTAATATACCTTAAGAGTGAGTTGGTTTTAGTCCCTATCTTTGGCGGTATGAACCCAGGGTATTTCTTTTTCACAGATTTTTCTAGTTGTAGGCTTAAAACCTATTTCCTATGGCTTCATGGGATAATCACGTCATTCTCTTCTTGGGCTCTGGAGCCAAGGATGAAATTAACAGGGTACTTTTCAAAACTGTCTTGGAAAGTCAGTCATCACTCGGCAAACCAGTTTGAGAATTCTGCCAAAGACTTACAACTTCTAAGTCACTTGATTGATAGAAACATTGATGCTCAAATCACCTACTCTTTCATAATTGAATGCTTATATTCAATTCCTTTGTGGATAGTTCAGTGACTTACTCCATGAGCCTATTGGATGATGGTAATATTATTTTGAAGTGGACCAGGCAGGGCTGATATAACAGCATTCCCACCAGGTACAGGATGCCAATTGTTGTTGGCTAGGATCATCCTCACTAGCTGAAGTTTCATTGTGCTTGATTGGCACCCATGCCATACTGGATGTGGGCTGCTAAGTATTTTGACTATTTTACCCACATTCCCCATATGAATTGACAACACAGTGTCACAGAGTTATTCTTAACTACTTATTACATTTCTTTTTGATCATGACTACCTACATATGCCACCAGAAAGTCTAATAAATTTTTCCCTAATGAGAATTTTTAAGGTTTCATTTATAAAATGTAACTCCTCACCCTTTCTTTTTTTATCTCAAACACATTTTTAAATACCCATACAGATACCTCTGCTGTTTTAAAAAGAAATGTATTCAACTTTTTATTAATTCAAATTAATTTTATAGTTTCCTTTTATTAATATTATTCATCTCCTAGACAGTTTTATACTCCCTGGAATCTAGTGGCTCTTTTTATTCTTGTGCGAGAAAGAAGAACATTTCTACTGTGTGTTAATTGGAGTCAGGATTCCCCAAACCAGGATGTTATCTACAGTAGAACAAAGGAGAAAAGAGAAGAAAACAGGGACAAGCTCAGTTAAAACTACTGTTCATCCCAAGGGGGTTCTACACATTTGGAGTCTTTTGGGGAGTGGGGATTATTTTCTTTTTCTTCTCTCTCTCTCTCTCTCTCTCTCTCGGACAGGAGCAGGGAACAGGGGAATCAAAAATGACAAGAGTTCCTGCCATTTGCTGTTAACTTGTCTTGGGCACTGTGTGATCTGTGTGATGCTTTATAGACTGTGCCGTATTTGAGTTGATATGATGAATTTATCTTGATGTACATTTTGGTTGATTATTGCTTTATTTCGTCTGATTGCACAGAGAATCCAGTCAGATATCCACTGCTGGCTGAGCCAGTCCCTCTCACATTTTATGACCTCTGAGGCCCTGCTGAGCCATACCTTTCCTTTCATTGAATCCGACATTGTAGAAGATGGAGTGGGAGAGGCATTTATAGAGGCTTTGTGCTGACTTCCTACAAAACCTGTCACATGGTTGCTCTAGTCATTCTGAAAGAGAACCATGCTTGTATTCCATCCCACAGTGACCTTGGGACTGGCCATCCTGGTCTCCAGCCCTGCACACCTGAGTCATGAGGGAGTCAAGTGAGCAGAGAGAGGATTGCTTGGGCTGGAGCACCAGGGCGCCTGGAGCCTGGGCCTAGATCTGGATCCGCCTGGGTGAGGACGTGAACAGAACTCCAGGGATGCAGACAACTTGAGGTCGGTTTTAGAGATGGAAGAACAGACTAGCCTGTGATGATAGGAACTCTGTGTGTGAGATGAGTGGAGATAAATTGTTCTTGTGAGTGATTAACCAGCATGCTCTGGGGTCTCCAGAAACCCTCAGCCCCTAAGGGAGCTGAGAAGCCAACTTGCTGGTGCTCAGGAACTGAACGCTCAAAGGGCTTCATTTTGTCACTACCTATTTGTACCTTGTGTGTACTTGTAATCTTTGACTTTCATTATAAAATCCACTATAATAGGTGGAACTTCCTGGTCCTAACAAGGGTTCTGCACTGCTAGATTCTCCCAATGTTGAGAAGCTGTGGAAGATCCACTGGTTCTTGCCCCGAATTCTACCATTTGTACAAAAAAATCTCAGCCTCTCCCTGGCAGGAACTTATGGGCTTGTTCAGAACTATATCTTCAAATAATGCCTGGCTCTTATTAAGTGCTTGGTAAAAGTTGTTTATTGAACAAATGAATTTATGTGATAAGGAATTGATTACTTTGTATTCAAGGCCAAGTGATCCATTTCATTTTCAAGCTTTAAATGTTGCCTTTATTTTTTCTACTCCTTTCCCCCCATCAGCCAACTGTTAGTCTTTTTTGTTGTTGCTGTTGTTCTTTTTTAGATATACATGACAGTAGAATGTATTCTGACATATCACATACACATGGAGGATAACTCCCCATTCTTGTGTTTGTACAGGATATGATGTGGAGTTACACTGGTCATATATTCATATATGAATGAGCAAAGGAAAGCTATATCTGATACATTCTACTATCCCATTCCCATCCCTTCTCCCATCCTTTCATTACCCTTTGTCTAATCTAGTGAACTTCTATTCTTCTCTCTTCCCTCTGACCCTTGTTGTGTGTTATCATCCACATATCAAAGAGAACATTCAACCTTTGGTTTTTTTGGGATTGGCTTATTTCACTTAGCAGGATATTCTCTAGTTCCATCTATTTACCGGCAAATGCCATAATTTCATTCTTTATGGCTGAGTAATATTCTATTATATATATATATATATATATATATATACACACACACACACACCATTTTCTTTATCCATTCATCTGTTGAAGAGCACGTAAGTTGGTTCCATAGCTTAGCTATTATGAATCAAGCTGCTATAAACATTGATGTGGCTGGGGTATACCCAAAGGACATATACCAAGGAGTGGGATTACTGAGTCAAATGGTGATTCCATTGAAAGTTTTCTGAGGTATCTCCCTATTGCTTTTCCAGCCATGAGTCTTTTGGCAGTACATCTTGGTTCTTGTTTGTTCAAGGGTTCTCAACAGCTCTCCTCTCTCTTCATGCCACTGTCTCAACCTCTCTGTGACCATTTATACTCTTCTTGTCTGTCACATCTCTTGGAAATTAGGACAGGGAATGTGGGCCCCCATGATGCACAGATAGGACTTGAAGCAAGGGCCAAGGCTGTCTGTCCTGTCCCTTATAGTCCCCTGGAGAATTTCAATGGGCATTTCCCACTTGGGCCTTGAATAAAACAAAACTGTATCAAATAATCATATCCTGAATTCATTTGTATCTTTTAATGCTGACCCTTGCTGAACATTGTAATATAATTGAAATAAAAATTCATTTCCCTTGTCCCCATTGACTTCATTCTTCAGCTATTGCTTTCCTGCAGGAGTGTCTGTGGGAGTGAATGACACAAGCCGAAGACCAGGCCGTGACAGCACAAAGCCCTGGTCACAGTGGCTGCGCAGGCAAGCTCTGTATCACCACATGGCAGCTCAGAAGGCGTACTGTTAGGATTCGTTCTCTATGCCGTGCTTGGACTTCTCCCTCTTCTACCCCTCAGCCTCCCTACTTGGAGTTTTGACCATAATTTTACTGTTTTCTCCAGGATCGTTATTCCCTCCCCCAGCTTCTCAGCGCTGGTTTCTCATAGGCTCAAATAAAGAGCTGGTGGATGCATGGAACTTCCAAGCTTCCTCCCAGGGATCTCCTTTGCCTCTGTAATCATCATTCTAGATTGTACTGGCTTGGAAAGATGGAAGAGATTGTTACTATTTGCCAGGACTAACAGTAGGAAAACATGTCCCAGACACTGTTTTGGGGGGGAGGAGGGGTAACTGGGATTGAACTCAGGGCCACTTGACTACTGAGCCACATCCCCAGCCCTATTTTGGTTTTTCTGTTTTTGTTTTTTAGAGACAGGGTCTCACTGAGTTGCTTAGCGCCTCGTCATTGCTAAGGTTGGCTTTGAACTCACTATCCTCCTGCCTCAGCCTCCTGAACTGCTAGGATTACAGGCATGTACCACCATGCCCGGCCCAGACACATTTTACAAAATTTCAGAACTATTGATACATTAGACCCACATTTATTACATTCTCTAAGAAACTATGATTTTAAAATTTAAACCACTGCAGTATTTTGTCCCACAACCCCGTAGCATTGAGCTATACATCAGGTACATTTATTTACTGTGGTCACTATAACAATAATAAAACTTAGATGACTGTAGGTTTGCAGGTATAGCTCAGTAGTAGAACTCTTGCCTAGCATGTGTGAGGCCATGGGTTCAATCTCCAGCACTGGGAGGAAAAATCTTAGCTTAAAACACCACAAATTTATTATATTATAGAGGTCAGAATTCCAAAATGGGTTTCACAAGCCAGTATCAACCTGTGGGCAGGGCTACACTTTCTCTGGAAGACATAAGGGACAATCCATTTCCTGACCTTTTGCAGCTTCGGGAGTGATGCACATTCCTTGGCTCTGCATCCTTTTATCTTCAAGTCAGCAGTGTAGCACTATCTCTGACTCTGCTTCCTTCATCACAACTCACCCTGACCTTGAGCGCCTGCCTCCTTCTTCCACATATAAAGACCTTTGTGATTGCACAGAGAACCTCCCATCTCAGCATCCTTGACTTCATCACATCTGTGAAGTCCCTTTTGTAAAGAAACATAGTCACAGGTTCCAGGAACTAGGGTGTGGGCATGTTACAGGAAAGGGACATTATTCAGACTCCCATGTCATAGAAGCCACAGTGTCTTACTGAGACCTCTCTAAAAACACAAATATCAAAGTAGACTTTCTAATTCCTTTATTTATTTTTCAGATGCAGAGAGAAATTGTTTATGCAAGAGGAGATGGCCCTGGTGCCTCTCGACCTGGATCTACAGCTCATCCACCCCACATGATTCCTAATTCTCCACCATCCACTCCTGTGCCTCATTCCATGCCTCCCTCCCCATCCAGAATTCCTTATGGGGGCACTCGCCCCATGGTTGTTCCTGGCAATGCTACCATCCCCCGGGACAGACTCTCCAGCCTGCCAGTCTCCAGATCCATCTCGCCAAGCCCAAGCGCCATCTTAGAAAGAAGAGATGTCAAGCCAGATGAAGACATGAGCAGCAAAAACATCGCAATGTACAGAAATGAGGGTTTCTATGCTGATCCTTACCTCTATCATGAGGGAAGGATGAGCATAGCCTCATCCCATGGTGGGCACCCACTGGATGTCCCTGATCACATCATTGCATATCACCGCACAGCAATTCGGTCAGCGAGTGCTTATTGTAACCCCTCCATGCAAGCAGAAATGCATATGGAGCAGTCACTGTACAGACAGAAATCAAGGAAATATCCAGATAGCCATTTGCCTACTCTGGGCTCCAAAACACCCCCCGCCTCTCCTCACCGAGTCAGTGACCTGAGAATGATAGACATGCACGCCCATCATAATGCTCACGGCCCCCCTCACACCCTGCAGCCCGACCGGGCCTCACCGAGTCGCCAGTCCTTTAAAAAGGAACCAGGTACCTTGGTATATTTCGAAAAGCCCAGGAACACTCCAGGATTATCCGGCATCGTGGACCTTGGCCCTCCTCTAGTTGAGAAGCAAGTTTTTGCTTACAGCACTGCTACAATCCCCAAAGACAGAGAGACCAGGTAAGGCATGAGATGAGTAGCCACGGGTGGTCTATGCTCATGTGTTGCTGAGGGAGGGCTGCATTCGAGATATCAAATCAGAGAACAAATTCCAAGCTCCAGCCTTGTGCATTATGAGTGCTGCTGCTGAGGGCAGAGAAGCATCCACAGTTGGCCTTCTCTGCAAAGAGCTTCTGAATCAGTGGGGTCCTATGAGATACACAGTAGCCATGGTAAAGAGGACAGGCGTACCCACAAGGAATATCAATCCAGCAGGTCTCTGGACTGTGGTCTTGCCAGCATTATCACTAATGGAAATCTGAGTCATTTAAAAGAAAATTGTGATTAGCAGAAAATATTCAGAGAAATAGATTGAGAGATCATAATAATTGATCTGCTGCAGAAAATAAGGAGTCAGTGGTTTAATTGTTTGCAGTGATAGTTTGTGTTTCTCCTTTAGAATGCAATTTTGTTTTCTCATCTGGTTTTGGGAAATGGAAAGAATGTGTCATTGCCTGTCTTGTAGGATGATAAAATGTGAATTTGCATGAACATAGAATGGTTTCGATTTAATATTCACTCAGGAATGGTGCTATAATCAGCAAAACTTTTCTAGTGAACGAGGCACTCTGGGTATGAAATTTCTTTTTATATACATATATTTTTATGATTTACCAGTGCAGAATCTTCCTCTCGTGTTTTGAAACCCCTCCAAAATTTATAAAGTAATAATAGAAAAACAAATTTTGGTAGAGGGAATTTCTCTAACCTGAATTGGTCAACATAATAATTATACTCATAAAAATCTAGTCAAGGAAATTGAGGCTAAAAGAGGTGAAGCATTTTATCTGTCATAATATGTGAATTCACAAGGTGGGTAAAAAATAAGAATCAGAGATTCAGTCACTCAGAACCTTCTTAGAACCACTGTTCCTCGCTAAAAATGGTATTATCACTTACTGTTATATAACCTTATAAAAAGAAGGCCAGACTTGTGAATGGAATGTGAACTGTCTACCTCAATATTTTCACACAGAAATCAGAAAGTCCTGTCCCCTTTAGCAAAATTTATCATGAAAAGCTTGTCCCTCCCTGTTTGTTCAGTCATAAGGAATCTCACAGGAGACAAATTTCAGGAGAATGGAACAAGAATGAACATGAACATTTTGGGGTCATTAAGGCAACAGCAGATTCTAACAGCTAAAAAACATCAGTGGTAACTGGCTGGATTATGTAGAACTATGAAAAATTAAGGATTGGAAAACAGTATTCATTCTCTCCTTTTCAAAGTTGTTAGGAAGTGAAATTCTGAGTATCAAAGAACGCGACTCTTCTCATAGACAGTGAAGGGAGTGGGATAAATGCCCACAGTGGCTGGCTGGAACAGACCAGTGTTACAGCTGGAGAGGAATCTACCAAGATGTGTCATGGGGCTTGGAGCTTGTGCTGTGTGCTTTGCAGAAAGGGTAACAGATGTGTCCCCTGTAGTGGGCTATGAGGTATGGGTTGAGGAATGGTGTATCACTGAGAGGATGGAATTTAAAGCCACAAGAATTTAGTCCAGAAAATAATAAAAAGAATCCATCTCCTAGATATAATGTTGAGAGCCAGGATCCACTCTCCCTATCATCCCACTATGCCAACACCTCCCCACACGGCCTACCTTGTGGGTATTAGAGGATTAAGAGCCTGATCCCACCATGATCATGTTAAACTATGTTCACTGCATGGGTTCTGGGTACATTTTGGCCAATAGTGGTGTTTGCCTCCTTCCCAGTGCCTAGCAGGTTGTCATCTATGTACTTACCACATGTAAACAACTTCAGGGCTTTGTTGAGCCATGTTTGTCCCAGATTTGGTTATTGGAGAGAATCAAAGAAGACCTGTGGCATCTTCCCTCTGCAGTTTCCTGACCAAAGCGTGGAAGGGCCTTGAGCTTTCAGTGCCATCTGCATCCTTTTAGGACCTCCACTCTCTTTTTGAAAACTATTTGCCTGCCTCAAAGACATTTTGCCAAATCTTAGAAAATTTTATGGATTTCTGTCTTATGTGTTAGAAAAGCTTTTTAGAAAGTCTAAATTAGCATACTTCTAGAACAGAAAATATTTTAAAAATTGACCAAAAAGATTAATGTTCACCTAAAATGCACTGTCATTATTATCATCATATTCTGACATATGAATCTAATTATGAATATAATTTAACATTTTCACATTTTCCCTTCCCCAAAATGTGAAATGGCAAAGAAGAATTGTATCTTACACATCTAGTGAGGTTGACTCCTCACCTGGTAGTCAGCTTAACTCCAAAGGGTAGAATTGCGGTGTTTGTGTATATGGTGGGCTGGCTAGACTCTGTCCTCTAATACCCCTACACAGACACACACATATATATAAACACACCCATACACATGAACATGGACATACAAATACATAGACACACATATGTACAAACACATACATATACACAGAAACACACAGAAACACACAGACATACACATACACAAACATACTTACATAGAGACACACATACACCTCATACATCACAGACATACACATATATAGCTATACACATACAGACACATGTATACACCACATAGACACACAGGCATACAGACACAAAGATACACAGACCCACATGCAGATACATACACCACACAGATGCAAACAGACATATGAACACACAGATATACAGCACATAGACCCAGTTACAGACATACATGCAGACACTCATACACCCACTGTATTAATAGCTACTGTTAGTAAAAGAATAACCTCCATCCCAACTCAGCCAGGCAAGTACCAACAGTGAATAGTGTAGTGACTCTCTAGTCAAAAGAACTCAATTCTGGAACTTTTGCTCTCAGTCTCCCCACCCATCTCCCCACTGCTTATAAAGCAGTGGGACAAAGGGAAAAGGGTGCGATTTGTACCACATTTCCTCCTCTCCAGTTACCCCTCTGAAACTGACAGTGAACTCTTTGAGAGCTCAGCAACTAGGGCAAAATGCAGGGTTGCTGGGCGTTATATAGCTATTGGTAGCAGCTATCGTTTATTTTATCTTTTGTGAGCCAAGCCTATGTAAGTTGTTTGCACACATCAGGAGATGTACTTGTCAGGATAACCCACCCACGTACGTACTAGCATCATCCCATCTTTACAGATGCAGAAGCTGAGGCTCCGAGACGTTAAGTAGCTTGCCCAAGGTCACAAAACTAGTAAGTGGTATCAAATGTCCAGACCTGTTCAAGAATTTGTACTTTTTACCACCATGTAGTATTCTTTCTTGGAACTGAGAACAATAAGCTCCATCTTCACATAGCAAAGAAGTAAATTCAGGAGTGAATTCTGAGCATTTCAACCAGAATCCTTGAAAAATTGTTTCAGGATTAGATGCTAAGTAACTGCTCCCAAAGGATATTTACAATCATAAACATGGTAGAATTTGCATAATTATACTGCTAAATATATACATGCCATTTAAAACATAACTGCCCTAGCTAATATATTAGCACAATTATGCACAAGTAGGGAAAGAAGGAAGAGAACATTCTTGATAGATTTTGTTTTCAAAAAATGCATCTGAGTACTACGTCAAAGAAAAAAATTAAAATAAGAACACCAGAAACAATTACTGAAGCACAAAATTATAGTTCATTGTCTTGCTTATCCCATGATGTTATTTAAAAATATTTAATCTGGGTAAGTATTTTTAAAGAGTGTTCAACCCCTTAAAGTCTAACTTCATGAGTACAGGGTATAAAGTGCCAAACCAATTTCTGTTGCAATTTCATAATATTAAAACGCAAATAAATCTTTGAGTGCTTTTTATATGAGACTCTCAAGTGAAATTTTATATCTAAGATGTGAAGCTACAAAAACACAGGAGGGAGACTGAGAAATCTGTAGCTCTGCTTTCTTTTGGGCACTGCTGGATTCAAATACCGTTCCAAAGAGCACTTCCCTGTAATAGCGCAAATAACTGCAGGACATTAGAAATCAGAGAGAAAAATTCTTTCTTTCACATCCATGCCCAAGAGCCATCTAACAGTAGCTTGTTTGAAGGAACGCAATTTTAAAACAGCTCTGTTGACATGGCAATGAAGAACTGAAGACTAAATGGCTTCATCTTGATTCTCATATTTAGTCGCGTGCCTTGTTCTAATGAATTTGGCATCTCTTTTCTTTGTAAAGTTTTTTCAGTAAGCATCCACTAATGACCCATTCTATCTAGAAGATCTGGAAAAAGCAGTGTATGGTATAACATATGATGTTGGGGTTCTCCTTCCAAGGAGCCCACGGATGGGGTAGAGGAATAGATCACAGTCATTTTCACTTTTAGGACAGCAGTCCTCATGTCTGAGCTTCTAGAAATAAGACAACCTTGAGTGTTGAAGTAGCTGTGCCCAAGTGACACCCTTCACTTGGGTCTTCAAGAGGAAAA
Source organism: Geosciurus inauris (assembly GCA_004024805.1). Classification (NCBI taxonomy): domain Eukaryota; kingdom Metazoa; phylum Chordata; class Mammalia; order Rodentia; family Sciuridae; genus Geosciurus; species Geosciurus inauris. The sequence goes on from PVHX01005759.1 coordinate 39,737, forward strand.
CAGGTCTGAAAAACCATGAGAGATACTGAGGGAGACAGCATGTGAGCACGTGAGGCTGTCTTCCCCGGGTTATGAAATGACTTCATTAAACAGCATCATGCTTTCTACCCATGCCACATAAAGCAGCCCTTAAGAATTGTAAAATTTGAGGACATTTATGTTTTGCTATTTTCTATTTGTAGTTTGAATCGTATAGTGTAAAATATCTTTATGGAAATAACTCTTAAAATTCAAGAGCGCTCATTGCAAAGTGACTAATAACTCCTTTTCCCAATGGGTAACAGATTCCTCCAAATGAAATATGATTTATCAGACTCAGAAAACTTGAGTTGAGATCATATTTTTACACTGTTCTTTATCTAGAGCAGCTAAATCGAACAAACGAGGAAAGAGGCTCACTGAAGAGCAAATTCTTGCCCTGTCTAGGCACCTGTGTCTAGAGAAAGAAAAGCCACATGAGACCTCTTATGATTTTTCCAACAGTGTAGACTTAGCGAGTAGAAACTCTTGTTTGGGGTCGGTTAGGAAGACTAAGAAAAGCTATGTGTAGAAAAGGAAACCTGTATGCTAACTGGTAGTGTGTGTCTGTTTTTAATCATTTTATATCACTTTCTCATTTTACGAGGATTAAATGTTATTGTGATGGTAGCTTTGAGAGGTGGGACGGATCCTTGATTTAGCAGTTGACTGGATAAAAGTCTAAATTTGGCTTTCTATCATTTAAAAATGTCCACGGTGACTGGCAGACCTTTGAAGATTTTCTAAGCTATGCTTTATCCTGCTAGAGAGCAGTGAGTCTGGATGACCCAAAAAGAATAATTGCTTTCCCCCCCCTCCTTGGTTTAGTCAAAAGTGAGCCACGTCAGAGATCTCCTAAGTCATTAGACTTGGCATTGCTCTAAAGCAGGGCTTTTTAGCTTCTGTGCTGTTGACAGTCCAGGCCTGATGATTTGGGGGCGGGGGTTGACCTGTGCTGAGCAGCAGCCTCTTTGGCCTAGAGGTCTTCGGTAGACCCCTGGATACCAGGAACAAAATATGCCCCAAGTCTGCCCTGGTCTTGACAGTCAAAGATGTCCCCAGGGGCTGGGGTGGTGGCTCAGTGGTAGAGCGCTTGCCTTGCATGCGTGAGTCACTGGGTTCGATCCTCAGCACCACATAAAAATAAATAAATAAAGATATTGCATCCATCTACAACTAAAAAAATATTTAAAAAAAAAAAAAAAAGATGTCCCCAGAAATTGTCAGATGCCTCCCACCACAGTAAACTGCTCCTGGTTGAGAAACATAGCTCTCAAAAAAATACAGAGTTTTCCAAAAACGTAATGAAGTAGAGATATAAAAGACTGCCCATGCTCAAGACATGCAAATTGTGACATTCATAAGACATGAATCATGCCAATTATTACTTCAATTCTGCCATAACTTTCTTCTTGGTAAAGCAGCTCATTGACAACACTTCATCCATTCAGTCGTTCTCCCAGCAACCATTTACTAAGAAGCAGTAATTTCTAGTAGATGTCAAAGCCAGACTGCTTGGGTTCAAATCCCAGTTCTGATACTTTTTCCCAATGTCTTTGACCACTTATGGAATTTTGGTCTGCCTCCATGTGCTCATTTGTAGAATGGAGATGAAAATAGTAACTACTCATAGGATGCATGAAATACAGCAAGCACCCAAGAGTCCTACTCTGAGCACTCTACTGAATGCTAAAGGGAGATAAATACACAGAGATGGCTAGGACAAAGGACTGCCTGAAGAGATAGGGAGGCATATTTTTAAATACAATACCAAAAAACACAAAATGGTCACATAGGGGTGGTGAGAGAGTAAACCTAATTTGAACAGAGATTGGAATTAGTGGGTTTAAATATTCAAATTAGAATAGAGTATCAAAGCTACTCATTTCAGGAAAGTAGTTAGAGCAGTGTATTCCTTTGGGCCCAGGGACAAAAAGAAAAGCCAGCTGTGGGTCATCCTTTTAAGACTGCTTCTAAGCTATATGACTGATGATAAAGACCCCTATCAGGTTTGGCTGGAATTATTAGGTTGTATATTTGGATATCTGATAATACCAACTGACCCAGCTCTTGCCTGAATTGCTATTTCAGGAAACTCTAGTTATAGATCATTAAATGTTTATTAAGCTTCTCTTATGGGTTTAGCTGTGGACTAGGTGCTTTTCTAAGTACCAAGAAACTTAGATGTGGTTCTCATACACATGGAGATGATCATAAAACATGAAAAGTTTAGTATACATGGTAAGTTATGCCCCAGTTAAGTACAGGAAGCTTCTGGGCACTAAATGCCTACTGAATACCCATGTTGAAGGAATAGCAACAACAGTAGGATTTCATTTGTGGCATTTTTTTGGCATTGATAATACCCTAGGATGCTCTTCTTGTCATCCCAAGAGTGACAGTGTCTCCTAGCCAAGCAGGGAGGAGTAGGAGGACATTCCGAGTCCAGCATCTCCCAAAGGCTTCAGCTTCAGGGGGAGATCTTTTTCAAATATTGCAAAGTCCAGCTGGGGAGTTAGGACACGTTCTCCTTGGAAAGGATGCAGAACAACAATAGAATTAATAATACATTGTAGGTTAAAGAGGCTTCCGTGGCCAGCTGGATATCCAACCAGCACTTATTGCAAGTTCTGAACAATGAAAATACAAGTAAACTTTTCGATGACAAGACTGCCATAATTTGGGGGCTGCTTGTACATAATTAATTCCAAAGTAGTGAAACAGACAGTAATTGCTAAGAATTCAGAAAAGGGAGTACTTTCCCAAAGTTATTCTGGTCTGGAAGCCTCCATGAGAATATTAAGATGGTCTGGAATATAAGGCACGTACATGATGAAATGAAAAGATATCATTTGAGATGGCAGACTGGTCTTTCTTCAAAATTTATATTTCTACCATTACCATACCTATAAAAATTACCTTACAATACGATGCTTTTGCCAGTCTCAGAAATCAAGTAAATACCAATAAATAGAGTTATTACTTCCATCACAGGAATCTAACTTCACAGTTAAGTAATACTTGCTAGACATTCCTTTGCTGAGTTCAGGCAACAGGTATCTGATAAACATACTTGAGAACTGACAGATTTATGAAGACTGCACCACTCTTACACCTGGGAGATTCTGTCCAAAATATCAGAGAAGGACTGCCGCAAGATCTGTGCTACTTTAAACCAATTTCTCAAAAGGAAAAGCCATCATCTTCCCTAATTAGATCAAATGGAAATGCACCTTTCCATCTCCTTTGAACATTCATTAAGTGCTGTCCACCAGAGGCCTTAAGTCTGAAACCAGAGTTGCCTGTGTGCTTTAGATAACTCCCTTTCCTTGCCAGCTAGAACCTCTTCAAAGAGAAAAGTAATGTGAAGGTGCAGATTTAGCCTCCTTAACAGGTGGCAAGATCAACCTGGTGTAGAATCAACATGGCAGCCACCCAGCCTAGGGATGGGGCACATCTGAGCAGCCATTGGCACGGCAAGTACCTAATGCCAGGCCACATACTAGCCTCTGTAGTGATTAGCTGTCCTCTCGGGTGGAGATCAGGGAGATTATACTTGTCCTTCTTTGAAATCTAGACTTTATTTTCAATGATATGATTCAAAAATATACCCAAGTTCAAGCATGAATCCTAACTTAAAAATGGCAGGGCTTAGAAAGTCTGTATTGCCTATTACTCTCCTGTAGGCCAAGTTGTATCATCAGCAAATACCTCAATGCCTGACTTTAGGGAAGTCAAAACAGAAGAGAAACCCCAAAGGTGCGACAACCAGAGCTATTTCAGTAAGATATTTCCACCATCATCCTGTCTTAATATTCTTTTCTCTTTGTAATGAAGATCACATATCCCTACCTACCCTACCATGCACAAGTAACCAAGAAGACAAAATGCAAAAGAAAAAAAAAAAGGAGAGGCCACGCATAGAAAGTCTCTTCCTTCTTTATTCTAAGCATCATTATCTTTTTTCTTTGGCATCCACTTTTAAGATTTTACAGATCAAAAGCAAGTGGGAGGGGGAGCTTATTTTCACAGCTACCTGAGGACCACTCAAGAGACATCTCTTTATAGCTTCTAACACCATCTCTCATTTGAAGGTAAATTATAGGCCATAACATGAATGAACAGCTATTCCTACCAGTTTGTACCTGTTCAAGAAAAAAAGAGATGTCATTTCCAGAGCATGAATATTAAATATTGCCCTCAGGGAAGAGAGAAAAAATGCAAAATAAGTGATTTCATGAAGCAGGGTGTAGGCTTGCCTGGGAGTGGAGGCTATAGTCACCCAGGGGAGAGCCAACAGGAAAAGAAGTGCCTCACCCCAGGCTGCACGTCACCATGAGGCTCAAATCTGAGCCAAGGACAGAGCACTGGCTGTGAGGGTCCGAAGACTGACTAATTTACTGTGTTTCCCAAAGAAATCCCTGCCTCACTAAGCCTTAGTGTCCTTCACTGTAACTTGGGGACGCCACTACTATTTCTCCAGGGTTCTGTGCAGTTTAAATGAAAATAGGTACAAAAGCACTTTGTAAACCAGAGAGTTCTCTATAAATAAGAGCCTCTTAATGATATAAAATCATGAAGTCATCTAGTCATGCTGGCCATTTGGATCTGAGACTATTGTGTCCTCGTCCCTGACTTGGAACCATTTTATGGTCCCAACCAGAACAAGCTGCATAGAAAGTAAATTGTGAACTAGATGAAAGACTACCTGGAGGATTTCCCAAATGCATTTGCTGTGCTAGGAAGAGCCCTGTTGGAGTGTCGGAAATTGTGCACATTGACAGTCCCAGGCCTAGGTGTGGCTGAGCTTTGCCCTACTTGCTCAGCCTGCCACACCCTTGGGGTTTTTTTTCCCCACTCTTCTCTCAAGATCACAGACCCAGAATAAGAAGTGTGAGGCCCAAACAAATTCCTTCCAATAAAAACATTTGTAATCCTAGAATTCAAAGTCAGATTGGATTTCAAAAATTATCTTCTCTGGTGGGCAAAAGGCAATGGGTATCCCTATTCCTTCTTCCTTTAGCAAAATGCTCCCATTTTACCAGCTTCATTCACATGTCAGCTCTTTTTTTTTTTTTTTAAACCACATTTATTGTTATTTATTCTTTTTAGAGATACATGACAGTAGAGTGAATTTGGGCATATTGTACATACTTAGAGTATAGCTTATTCTAATCAGGTTCCTATTCTTGTGGTTATACATACATTACCCTGGTCGTGTGTTCATATACAAGGCTAGGAAAGTTATGTCTAATAATTCTACTGTCTTTCTTCCTTTCCCTTCATTCCCCTTTGTCTGATCCAATGAACTTCTATTCTTCCCTTCCCAGCCTCCTCAGTTGTAGGTTAGCAGGCACATATCAGAGAGAACATTCAGCCTTTGGTTTTTTAGAACTGGCTTATTTCACTTAGCATGATAGTCTCCAGCCCCATCCATTTACTGGCAAATGCTGTAATTTCATTCTTCTTTATGGCTGAGTAATATTCCATTGTATATATATATACACCACATTTTCTTTATCCATTCATCTGTTGAAGGGCACCTAGGTTGGTTCCAAAGCTTGGCGTTGTGAATTGAGCTGCTATGAACATTGATATGGCTGCATGATGCAGCCATATGTCAGCTCTTATGAGGATTTACTATTTCCAAGCTAACTTCTCTGTCTTCATCATCCAGAAGCTTGATAACAGTGCTGAGAATATAGGAAGCCCATTGAAACCTGGTTAGGGTGTAGCCACCCGTGCCTACCTAAGCAAGATCATCTGAAGCCTGGGACAAAGACGAAAGATTTTGGCATCATGGATCCCAAGCACCTGTGCCCACACCCAAAGTGATTATTGAAGTGAACTGAAGTCGATGTTGATAATCAAACATCTCCCAGGGCCTTTAGGAAAATGAACACCATCAGTTACGAGTACATGCTTCCCATAGAAGCTTTTATTATCTCACTGTATCTCAATGCCTCTGTGCATTTATAAAGCAAGAATAGAAATATTTTTTTCCTCCAGATCTATGTAAATGGGAATCCATTTTTGCCATTTTTTTTTATCAAACATGTGTCCTTAAATGTGTATATCTTCATGCATCATAAGTTAAATTCAGAGCATTTCAGATGGTTTGGTCACTGTCCCTTTCCTGACTTGGGGAAACATGGCTGCCTAGTGAGACAAGCCCCTCTCTGTTTCCTTGAAACATCACCAAAAGGAAATGGCATGGGAAGAAACAGAAGGGACACAGTGGAAGGAAATTAGGTAGCTGCGGGAATACCCTTGAGTGGGATATTGGAACCCTGGCCCTTTCCTGCCTCTCTGTTTCTTGGCTGCCATGAAATTAACAGACCTCCTTGATCATGTGCTCCCACTAGGATGTGCTATGCTACCACAGGCCCAAAGCAACAGGGCCAAGTGACTCTGGACTGAAACCTCTTGAAACTATGAGCCAAAATAAACCTTTCCTCTTTTTCAGTTGTTTATCTCAGGTATTTTGTCACAGTGACATAAATCTGACTAACACACTGAATAAGGAGCCAGAGAAATTAACAAGGACTGTCCAAAAATTACTGATGGCTGATGGAAAGGACGTCGGGCCAGGATTTAGGAAAAGGGCTAGTTTGTATAAATAAGGGAACTGAAGACAGCAAAAAGTTGTTCTACTTAATAGAGATTTTGGAGTTTTAGATATAAACAGTAAAACCCTCCTGAGTTAAAAATCAAGGTCAGAGTAAGGCTGAGTAAGGGGAGTTTAAGAATCTGAAATGCCAACCTCTGAAAGCATTCTCTGTGTAGATAAAGCTACAAAAGATAGTGAACTGGGGTGACTAGTAAGAGGATTCCCCTGCTCTGTCCCCTTAAAGCCTCACCAAAAGGAACTGAGGTAGGAAGAAACCAAATGGATAAAAGGGGTCATTTCTTTTCATTTATTTCCCCTCCTTGATAGTCAAAAGGCAAAGCCAGTTTAGTGTGGAAACAGGGAGGCTAGGAAAGAGCCTAGAAGCAAGAGAAGCTGGTGATGAGGGAGTGTGAGGTTCATGCCAGGTGCTGTAATTTGCATACAGAATGTCCCTCAAAGCTATGTGGTAAAGGCTTGGTCGCCTGCCTGAGGTGCAATGGGGAAGAGGAAGAACCTTTAGGAGGTAGGCCTGGTGTGTCAGACAGAAGGACAGCTTCCTGGGTTGGAATCATCCAAAGATGTGGAAATAAATTTCCTGGCAGCTGGAAGCCAACTTTACAGATGTGTAATTCCAAAATCAGAAGCAGAGGACACAATGAGATGGATTAAAGTCACAACAAGGAATACAGAATATATCCAGTCTTCCTGCTCACTCCATGAGCAGGAGGTGGCGGGTGGAGAGGGAGCAGAATTGAACTACCAGCATCCCCTCAATAAATCCAGATGTTTCAATGATAAGTTGGGACGTTTTGTAACAATGCCTTTAGTTATATGGGTTTGCTTCTTTGTCTTTTCTTTCTATTTTTTTTTTAAACCAGTAGATTAACTTTGGGCAGAAACAGAAATTTCCCTGCTCAGAGACATATATATGTGAGGATTTCCCATAAATTCAGATCATTTGGACTCCTGTGTTTTGTTCGACTCATCTAAAAACAATGTCTTTACTCTGAGGTTTTTTCCCCCTCATACCATAGAATCAGGGCTTGAACAAGTAAGAGCTTAGCCTGCCTTTAAACCTGTTCACTCTTCAGTTCTAGAGAATGCTTTAGCACTGCCAGAACTACAATGTTTTAGTTGAATTAGATTTCTCAAAAATTGTTATCATGAGAGGAGGGCACTGCTAGGGATTGACAGTGCTTTGTTCTTCCCTATTTGTGGCAGAGGCACAGCACCTAGCACTTATCAGGTGCTCAGCAACACTTGTTGACAGACTCATTGACCATTCATCCACTTTCTAGGAGGAGAGAGATGAAAGATCATGAGCATGAAGAAAAAAATTCACATATTAGAATTGGAAGTGAATTGGCAGACCACCCAGGAAGTACTCTTAGAAGGCCATTCTTGGTTACTGGAGTTCTTCCTGACTGTCCTGTGTCATTGGTTTTTAAAATAAGTAACTGGTTTGGAAGGTTAGTGCTTCCGATTGGGAGCTAATCTCATCAGCTTGGTTGGCTGGGTCCAGCCAACTCCCCTGTATCTCCTCTGGATATTTAAAAGCATATCCTGTGGGATTCATTATGGGGGAATTGCCTGCCTTGTACTTGTTACAATGTTGACCTATTTCTTAATCGCCATTAATTTGCTTAGTTATGCAAGGATAAGGACCTAATTCAGGCATAATGAGGCCTTGGTCAGTACAAAGACACAGCCCTAGTCAAAAACTGGTGAAGGTGAAATTTAAATCAAAAGTTGTATAAATGGCATCGCTGGCCAAAAATATTTCCCCAAACACCAGTTGCTTTTTTTCCCTGCACTCTGAAGACAGAGAGCCACCCCTCGCCCCAAGCAGTGTGGGTCAGACATAGGGCTATAGGAAACCTGGCTAAAGCAGTAGCTGAAGCTTGGTTCAGTGGCACACAGCTGTAATTCCAGCCACTCGGGAGGCTGAAGCAGGAGGATCCCAAGTTCAAGGCCAGCCAGGCAACTTAGTGAGACCCTGTCTCACAGTAAAAATTAAAAAGGGCTGAGGAGGTAGCTCAGTGAGCACTTGCTTAGCATGTGTAAGGCCCTGGATTCCATCCCCAGCACCAAAAGAGAAAAGATAAAAAGCGGTGGCCTTGAAGCCGGGATCAGCACTTTCCCTGAATTTGACTTGAAATTTTTTATTCATATTATGTTTGGACCTCCAGAAGATTCATTCAGCCAAGCTGACTTATGACACTTAATAACTAGTTAACCATACCTACTAATCACATAAATATGGTTTATGGAATGATATAAAATGGTTTATGAAATCATTTTTGAAACCATCTTTTCAACAGTAATTACACCAGTTCTGTAATACCTTAAAGCCAGTGATGTTGGCATGAATTAGCCTAAGCATCTTTAATATTTTGATGATTATCAAAAAAAACTGCCACTGCCATAAAATGACAGGGTTGTGTTTAATTTCTCTTCTTCCACTGCATTTCTTTCATATTTTCCCCTTTTACATTAAAACATACTTCATAGCATTTCATCATGGGAGAAGGCTGCATAAGTTTCCAGTTGCTATAATTTAGTTAAACCATAAAATTGTTTCCAGATTACCAACCATGAAATGGAAAGACAATCTTATTTATGAATTTATAAATCAGATAATCTCCCTCAAATGAATCCTGAAACCAGAAACACTTTGATGATTAACTAAGAGGGGAAAACTTTTCTCATTACCATGTGTCAAAAGAATCGTATTTTCGTAGGGTGTTTTTGGCTGAGATACTGCAGCACATGTTTGTGCTCAGTGTGCTGTGCGTTACTGAGTGCACCGTGCTCAGACCCTGCTGTTTTCTGGGCAAGGGGAGAGACTCACTCCCCCTCTGCTGCCTGACCCAAGCATCTGAATCCTCTGAGGAAGGTGTCAGTCATCTAACCCCAGGTCTCTGTTCTATCATATCTCCTTCCTGATGGCCCTTCGGGTGACACTCCCTGGAAGAGGCCACCCAGGGAGTGTTCAAGCACTAAGTCACAATACTAGAAGGAGCACAGAGCACCTGGGTGCCCACTAGATACAGGCTTGGGCTCTTAAGCATCTTATCCCAGGAAGTCCTACAACTATGTCCTGAAGGATAAGGGAATGAGATGCGATTGAGGAATTGTCTTTCTCCACATCCTAAAACCTTCATCTGGAGGAAGCCCAGGGGAGAATCCAGGTACCCACAGAGCTGAGGAAAATGTCAGTGTTTACCCTGCAGACTCCTGGGTGGCGATGACTTAGCCTGTGCTTCATTTTCTACAATTCTAACCATCATGATAAACCAGTTGATACCAGTGTTCTCTCTTCAGAATCGTTCTGGTACTATGTTTGGGGGGATTTTTGTTTTGTTTTATTTTGTTATTTTTCTTCTTCTTCTTTTTTCTGCTCTCTTTTGTTAGACAAGATAATGAAAGCCGTTTAACAGAGAGTGATCAGAAAAGAACCCCTCAGAGCTCCAGTAGTGTAATTGGTCAGTGCATAGTACTTTCAAGCACACTGGTTTAACCCTAACCAGCATTATGCCCGTGGCCAACGTTGGAATCCCAGTACTCCCTTCTACCATTTCCCTCTTAGTAAATTCTTCTTCTTCTTTTTTTTTTTTTAGGGATTAAACTCAGGGGTACTCGACCACTGAGCCACATCCCTAGCCCTTTTTTGTGTGTTTTATTTAGAGACAGGGTCTCCCTGAGCTGCTTAGCACCTCGCCGTTGCTGAGGCTGGCTTTGAACTCGTGATTCTCCTGTCCCAGCCTCCCAAAGTGCTGGGATTACAGGTGTGCACCACTGCGCCCAGTGCAGATTCTTCTTTATCCTCTACAGCTGTAGACTTACCTGTTTCGTTCATTTCTTCATTTTTCTGTCTTCTTTGTGTACTTGGCTTGTCCCCATGCCTATCTCACACCCCAGAACCCTTAAGCCACTTCTTAACCACAGCCATCTAGATCCTAAAAAATGCCATGCCACTTTAAAAAAAGAGAAAGAAAATATATATTCTCTGCTTTTGCCTGAGATTGAATAAGATTAGTAAACTTGTAGTTCTGAATGGAGCTCCTGTCTTAGGGTCATAAGTTTGGCTTCAACCACTGCCAGAGACAGGGCCAGCCCCTGCGGGAGGAAGGAGAGCAATGGAAGGTTTTCACCTGGCACTGAGCACTTCCCCAAGGAGGTCATTAATTTCCCAAGAGTTTGTGTGAGTCTGTGTCTCCAGTGTGGCCAACAGCATGATCACCATCACCCCATTGTTTCGGAGATGCCACTGTGTGACTTGGTTCAATAAACTTGGGATTTCCATCGGGTTTCACTTACCTCCTTTCCTATTTGGATTTCTTACTAATTTTTCTCTTTGACACATTAACCACTTCATGGGAAAGAGGTATGTCTGAAAATGCTCTACAGCTCATGAGGTTTAGCATCCACTGGTGTGTCTGGAGACGTGAGCTAAGTCACTCCATAGAGATGCATTTCCGTGTTCACCATTGGAGATTTCTTTCTACTCCATTAGAACAGAGAAATCCTACTATCAATACTTATTTTTTTTCTTTTGGGGGTTTACAACCATTAACTATCCTTACTGCATAACTTAGGTCTGAAAAATTCAGCATTGTGACAGACCATCTGTTTTAAACTAAAGAAAATATATGGACTTCTGAAGTCAGAGGCTTGTAATTGCAAAACTAAAGTTTCACATGGCACAATAGGTCACATTCCAAGGCACAACTCATCACCTCTGTGCTTGAAATGCTCAATTGCCATAAAATTTAGGACATGGATATATCATCTCTCAATGAGCCCAACTTCATAAGAGAATAGATCACTATTACTTGATCCACTGAGTACCAGATGAAGTCATTGGAGTCTATATGAGATCCATAGTGTATGCATACACTGTTTGTAGCATAGGGATCACTGTTAGAGGCCCATGAACTGAAACCCACAGTGGTCACTTATCCCAAGCTCACACAGGACACCTGCTCATGGGGAATGACGATGAGATGCCCATACTATTTAAGCTGTTCTCTCCTCTTTTCCTGTTTTTAACTACCAGGTATGTATGCATAAATGAATTCACAGGAGGTGACATTTGGTGCCACTTCTCATGTAGTTAGTTGTTTTTATCATGTGCCGAAAAGAATGGTAACAGTTCTGTGAAGCATCCGTTGTCTGAGGCCCAGAAATGTGAACCTATTTGAAATGTTTGGCATGGCTCCTATGAGCCCTGAAGACAGAGAGGTATGGTATCTGTCCTAAGTCAGTCACAATGGGAGTTTTTTATCAACGCCTTGAGATATCAAGTTGTTAGGGATGTTCATTTTCCTTGCCTGATCCTATAAAAGCTTCCAGGCTAAAGTTTCTACATTAGATTGAGCATCATCTATTCCCAGATATATACTGATTTCAATCATATTTTCCATGGTCTTAATAAGAGACATTTGTCTGTGTTGCCCCAGGGCTATAAAAGAAGTGTAAATACTCATACAGCAAACATCTCCATCATTCACACCAAAACCATCCTGCAGCCTCTCAGCAGAGAAGAACAACTTCGAACTGTATGTGACTGTGCACAGTACCTGGCCTAGGGCATCCCCAGTCCAGAGAGGAGCTGTTTTGTGTAAGGTAAAATAACAAGCAGGGCAGAAAGACTCACAAAACACATCAGTGCCAACAGAAGTATTTGAGTGAGATTCTTCTCTTCCTTTCGGTTTTCCAGGAGGCTTCTGCTGGTCTGCACAGTGTCTTTTTAGTGAGGTCACTGCTTAATCCTTCTGGTCATCAGATCTCAAGCTCAGCCAAGGATTTGCAGGCTCTTCTGGTTTCTAAGCCAGGTGGGGGTGAACTTTGGCAGCCTAGTAGGTGGTACCTTTTATAACCCTCAGATGGATCCTTCACCTAGAAAAACCAGTCTGCAAGTCAATAGAGCTTTAACAAAAGCTTTAACAAACAATTCTCTTGTTTTACAGAGAGAGGATGCAAGCCATGGAGAAGCAGATTGCCAGTTTAACTGGCCTTGTTCAGTCTGCACTTTTTAAAGGGCCCATTTCAAGTAGTAGCAAAGATGCATCTAGGTAAAAAGAAACAAGCTATCCAATTAAAAAATCAAATTCAACCTGTTTCTCTTTAATCATTAAGATCATTCATTCATTCAAATTCGTTTCCTCGTAATCATTTCAAGGCTGAAATATTCACATCTCTATGAATCATGGGTTTTTTTATGGTTTTGTTTTCGTTCTGGTAATTCTTGGACAAAGGTAACTTTGGCCCAAGAAGGGTAAATGGGCTTCCCAGTGCATGTGGCTTCATGGACCACTCCCTGCACAGTGCCTGCAACCACCATCCATGCGTGTCCACGTCTGCCATCTGAAAGTCACGAGTGTGCCTGGCTACATTTCACAGTATCAGATGCACACCTGGGAAGCCTTTTCCATCCAAGCCAGTCATGGTGCTGATGCCAAAATACCCTCATTGCTTAATCTCATCACTGCTAATGGCTTAGAATAGTGAATGATGGAAGGTACAAAAAAAAAAAGGGCATTTTCGAAAGTATGCAGCTGACTCTCTTTTTCTTTCATTCAGCGAGAAAATGATGAAAACCACAGCCAGTAAGAACCACACAGAAAGTGCAGGTAAGTAAATGTTCTTGGGAGGTCTCGGAGGCCTGCTGGTTTCAGCATTAGTTAACCTTTCCCCAAGTTCCCCAGGTGGCGTGATTTAGAAGGCTTTTGTGATACCTCCCTACACTATAGCTTCCGGCTGGTGCTAAAAAACCAGAGTTAGTCACTGAAACGGGATGAAACCTTATCATCTTCATTCATTCATTCATTCACTTGCTGATCCGTTAATTCATTTATATGGCCACACATCCAAGACATATTTATGTGCCTGGCACTGGACAAGGATGGTGGATACAAGTGGGTATCAGACACAGGGTTGCCTGCCTACAACTTGGACTCCTGTGGGGAGGTTGAGAAGAGGATAAGTAATTTTATGTGTGTTGAGTTTCAAGAAGGACAAGATAAAGGTATAACCCACAGGGCTAGCCCATACTGAGAGCATCCCCTTGGGAAAGTGACAAAGTGCCAAAGATGGTCAGGACTTGGGGAGGTGAACGCAGGCAGGAGCCATCCAGGTGGAGGGAACTCAGATGTTATCCTAACTGGAAAGTGAGCCACTGGAAGGTTGGACACTGGGAAAGGACATCAGCTCAGCTGCTGCATGAGAACAGATGAGAAGAGACAAGAGCCAGCAGGGAGCAGCAAGTGGTCCAGGTGAGAGAAGATAAGCTTCCCAGCGCACGTGGCTCTTCTTTTTAAGTGTCAGCCTTCCCCAAGAGGAGGACCACTTCCGTCACCAGAGGAGTTTCCTAGTGCCCAGGGATATGCAATGACAGCTTCCTCCTGCATTCTTCAGACAGGGCTCTGTCAAGAAGATATCGTCCCCCCACCCCACACACCTTCTTCAAGATAGAAACAAAAATCATTAGCAGAAACGTGTTCAGATGCTAAATTAGACAGCAACATATGGCAAGTTGGGTCCAACCCCTTATTTGGAGAAACCACATCTACTAGTTTTGTGCAGTGTAGTAGAGTGGACAGAATTTGGGACTTAGGTTTAATCCCTTGCTGGCCCTGGTTCACGCTGGCTGAGCACAGTTTAGCTCTAAAGCTAGCAAGGCTGCTTTTCCAGCATTTTGCTTAGAAATCAATCAGTAGCCTTGGCCAAAGCCAGAGAATTATTTCATGGAAATTGCTAAAACTTGTTTTCAGAGCAATTGCCAGTTTCTCTTGAATATAGTTATTCGTTCATTTATTTTCTTATTTATTATGAACTGGGGAAGGGGGAGGAAACTACTCAGTACTAAAACTTTCCATCCCTTTGTGATCCTTATTAAAAATGATTAGTGTCTGATACCATTGTTCTGATCAATATGCACATGCTGGTTTGTATTCTCCTTCCATTCCTTTTCCATTTTTGTGGAATAATACCAGGAAACATTTAGTAAATGCTTTCTAAGTATCATGCACCATTCTGGGGCTTTTTCGTGCATTAACCCATTAACTCCTGACTACAGCCTCCATGCTGAGGAGCAATTATATTTCCATGTTTTTGGTAAGGACACTGAACACATTATCCACACCTATCAATCCAGTTCACATACCTGTCATTATATCGCATTGTTTTATGTCAACTAGTCCCTTAAAAGATATGCAAATTGTTTTATTGTTTTGAAAAATTTTGTAAATGTCTCTTTTGAGCACAGGGGAAGGAGCAAGTATAATATCCTTGCATATTTTCCACAAACTGGAATCAATACGTCCAAAGGGTCAAGCAGTTTAGTAGCTCTGGTGACACGCTGCTGGCTTTCTCTTCTGAAAGGCTGAACCCGTTTGCAGTGCCACTGGCAATACGGGTACACTCTCGTTCCCCACATCTCTGCTGAGTTTGGTCTTTCTCAATCTAATGTATCAAGGCTCATATTGTCCACAGGGGTTTAGTTGCCATAGCAGCTTTATACAGTGCACAAAATACACTAATGCTTCCAGAATCCTAGGAAGTATTATCCCTGTTCTGTAGACAAACAGAATTACACAGAAGTAAAGGAACTCATCTGACCAAAGGTACAGGAAAACCAGAATTCCCAGTTACCTTAGGAATATGGAGTTTACTATAAATATGAGATCAAAAGGAACCGCCCATGTCCAAGGCATAGGATGTGTTACACTGTACATTGTATCACTTAACACACATAACCCTATAAGGAAGTGTTTCTGTCCTATCTTATGTAAAAGGAGACTGACGTCCAGAGTTCAGGTTACTCATTCAAAGCCACACAGCTAGTAAGAGTGACAGCTGGTCTTGCCAAACCCCAAACCATTAAATTCATGTCAAATGTGTACTTTGTAAGATTCAAATTAAGATGTAACTGACAAATATAAATTACCAGAAGTAACTTAAGTACTCAGAAAAGAAGAATGTTCTAAGGACAAACCCTATGTTGAGTCTCACTAAATCAGGCCTGAGAGAGACAGAATATGACTACCCATGTATGGGCATGGAGGAGGCCAATCCCAGGTCTTGGGAATCTAATGTAATTGGGGACATACTGATGGTATCCAACCAGCAGATCATCTCCATCCTGAATCTAGACTTTAGTGCATTTACCTATAGATCTCAGCCAGGTACTGCTACCACCTCTCTACACCTTCTGAGACTCTAAGTGAGGAGGGAAGAGCTGGCAGAGTCTCTTTCTGCCACTCTGCTCAGAGGAATAATGCTGCTAACAAGCTGCAAGGGCTCCCCCTGTGCCAGACTAAGCGGTTGTGTGTGTTCACTCCATTAGCCTACACAGTAACTATTATGCCCATTTTACAGATAAGGAAATAGAATCCAACAGACTAAGTTATTTGCTCAAGATCACACTCTAAAATGGATACTGAGAAAGACTCCCAGGTTATGTCTTAAATAATTGAGTGGATATAGTACTTCTGGCTAAAATTAGGTCTGTACAAACAGAAGATGAGTGGAAATAATCAATTTGACTTGATTATTAGTGACTTGAAGTAGTAGTGACTTGAAGCTATTGGTATATGGAGCTGAAGGATTTTTTGTATGCTGGTGACAAGGACATGGGATACCTGGGCAAATGATGGAGGCAGAAATCATCTCTCTAGAAAGCACATCTGGTAAGAAGAGAAACAGGCCCAGGACCGTACGTGCCAGGATTTCAAGGTTGGCAGAGAAGGGAAGAGATTGACCAAGATAGAGCAGCAGAGGGCAAGGGAGA
This sequence comes from Geosciurus inauris, assembly GCA_004024805.1. Taxonomy (NCBI): domain Eukaryota; kingdom Metazoa; phylum Chordata; class Mammalia; order Rodentia; family Sciuridae; genus Geosciurus; species Geosciurus inauris. Next base: position 56,158 of record PVHX01005759.1, read on the forward strand.
GGAAATGCTCAAAGTAACGGAAGAGAAATGACTGCCAAAGCTCAATGTCACATTGCAACATGTTATGTCAGCCCTGGATCACATCCATTGGGCTGACAACTAGGAAGCCAATGGTCACCTTACAAAGAGCCATTTCCATGAATGATGGAGTATAACCAAATGGGACGAACTAAAGCTGTAGAAGACAACATAGGCATCTCAAAAGATGAGTGTAGGACTGGGGATGTAGTTCAGAGGAACAGCTGTTGTGTAGCATGTGTGAGGACTGGGGTTTAATCCTCAGCACCTCAAAATAAAGGGAGGGATAGATTCCATAAAGAAATTTGATTGTCAATGCCACTTATCAGCATTTAGCTCTCACAGGTAGCATGTAGACTCGTCCTCTTTTCTCTAACAGTTACAGATTGGTGAGGTGAAGTCATGCCCTCAGAATGGTTAAAGAGAGAGAGGAATGTTGAAGGAAGGTGAGTCCTCACCTGCCTGAGGAATTAGTAGAACAGGTCCTATTACCAAACAGGAGATGGCTAGGTAGCAGTGTTATTTTTGTTGGAGAAATACCTCAATGGTACCACCCACTGTACACATAATATTATTTTGTGGGGGTTAGGGGTGTTGGCATGCACATATACATGCACCTAGGCCTCCATATAGGGAATGATGAGAAAAGTAATGTGGCTGATTCCCAAGAGGAGACCTTCCACTTGACTGTGATCCCCCACACAATAGTCGACCTTGGAAAACACACATTCTGACGTGCTGCTATCATTGGGAATGTTGTCGGATGTTCTTTTACTTGTACCTTCACAGTGGAGAATATTCTTTTGAACAATTGCAGAGATGGCAAATATTGCTCATTTCAAGGGCAAGTTTCATTTTGGAGTAAGGGAAGGGGACATCCTGCTAAGAGTGACTATGTGGGCTCATAAAAATAACCAAAAGCTCACAGTCTGCTGTGCTGGGATTCCTCTGTAAATCTTTTAAGATGCCTTCTGATCAGCTCTCCTGATTTTCCCCAAGCAGTGGCCCTTAGAGGGACAAAGAGGAGACCTGCTCTCTTTGGATAGTCTCCCAAGTGTGAAGAACTTGTGCGCTGTCCACTCTCCAGTAGGGTTGTGGAAGCCAAGCTGGTCAGACGACAGTGGCCAGCACTCCCTGACTCATTGCAGGCTACCTTTAGCCCTGGGCAGCAGCTCCACTGAGGCTTTGCTGAGTTGTGTGTGCTGGGGAAGGAAAGGGTCCCTTGGTTGCTGAGCCAGAATGGAAAGACAAGCCTCTGCTGGGAAACCAACCACTACAGGCTGTGCAAATAAGGAACGGGATTCTGTCCAGCAAGGCCAGCCTGGCCTGTTACAAAGCTTCCAGAAAGAACTGAACAGGTGTTTGTGTGTGCGTGTGCATGCATGTGTTCATGTGTGTGCCCAGGTGTATGTGTGTGCACGTAAGTTAGTAACTCATCCACTTTGGAGGCCTGTTCCATACAATTGCCTTAAAGAGGAGGCAGTCCTTCCTTTTTATTCTCATTCCTTAAACTTCACTGCTTGGATTCTTTTTAAGTCCTTTTACAACTTAGCCAGATCAGGCCCTTCCCTGATGGGCTTACAAAATACATGTGGATTATTTAAGTTGAACTCAAAAAACAGAAGTTTATGGCAACTATAAAATAACAGGAAGAGTTCCGCTGCTCTGCCCTGTACTCCTTCAGTTCTGGGGATGGAACCCAGGGCCTCACACATGCTAGGCAAATGTGCTACCTCTGAGCCACACCCCAGCCCCAGAAAAGTTTCTTTCTGCTGCCTTTTTTTTTTATTCCATTCCTAAAGAATTTTGGAGTCATGCCTCATTTTATTACTAAAGGAGATGTGTGCAGAGTTCCTACTTCTTTTCGTTTGGGAAACCTGCAGGGATTCAGGAGAGAACCAAGCCTTTACTTGCTTCTCTTGGTGATTACCCAAATCCCTGTCCAGAATTGAGGTGTGCATCCTTAGTGTGTATTACCATGCAGGACATGGTTGCTAAGCACTTTTTGTGAGGTCCCAGAATCTTAAAGTTATTTTTTCTGTATGTGCACTCTGTAGATTTAAAAATCTAAGTATTAACAGTAAGAATATAAAATGTATATAGAATACCACCAATGGGAGATACTGTTAATACTTTGTTTATATATATATATATATTTTAAACTTTTCTCCATGCAAACCTGTGTGCTTACAGAAGATAGGAAGGAGTGAGAGGGAGAAAGAAAGAGAAAAGAAGGGAGAACTAATAGGAGGAAGGAAGGAAGGAAGGGAGCAGCGTAGACATTTAACTTCCTTAACATGGCATTGTGCCGTGCCCTCTGCTCTGTGATCTGCCATCCTATGGCACTAAACTTCTAGAATATGATATTTACAGACTGCATCCCACGACACTGTGTGGTTTATAATTGTGTTTCATAATGAGGAAATGGCATTCTTTTTTTTTTTTTTTTTTTTTGGTACTAGGGATTGAACTCGGGTACTCGACCACTGAGCCACATCCCCAGCCCTATTTTGTGTTTTATGTAGAGACAGGGTCTCACTGAGTTGCTTAGCGCCTTGCCATTGCTGAGGCTGGCTTTGAACTCGCGATTCTCCTGTCTCAGCCTCCCGAAGTGCTGGGATTACAGGCTTGAGCCACCATGCCCGGCTAGGAAATGACATTCTTAAAGTTACCAGAAATCTGTATTGGGATGGGGCTCAGAGCTTCCACGTCCCTCTCTGGCATTCTAAGGTCCTTTCCTGCTCTTTTCTCCTAGGAACTCCCCACATTTCTGGAGGGAAGACTTTGGGCACCCTAGAGGCCACAGTGCCACCCATCCAGCCCCTGCCTACTGGAACCTCGGCCATCCACATGAGCCTGCTGGACATGAAGCGAAGTGTGGCTGAACTCAAGCTCCAGCTCCAGCAGATGCGACAGCTCCAGGTATCCCTCGTGGATCCACCTTCTGTCTCGCTTGCCCTAAGTCACCTTTCGCCTCCTCCCATATCCCACCCACTGCATCTTCTCTGGGCTCTTTCTTCCAAACTTTCCCTAGGGACTAATTGAAGACCTGAAGCATAGAACCATAATGACATGGTTTTCCCTGCACCACTTAATCCTGGTCTAGAACTTTCTGCTGTAACTACAGGCAATCTATAATGATTTCTTGAAGTGGTGCATGCTCTGACATATGACCAAAAAAAAAAAAAAAAAATACTATTCACATCTGCTATTGAAGAAAACTTGAATAGACAAGAGCCCTGTGGAGCATTCTAACAGCCAGTCAAGGCTGCCAGCTCAACGTGGGTTCCTTCCTTCTCCCCAGGGAGCAGGCACAAGGTGCTACAGTCAGCCAAGCTTTTTTTGAAATTTTTTTTCTTTTTTTGTAAAGAACTGTGATGTATTTAGAACCATGAATTTAGAATAGAAGATGAATTCATAAGGATAAAAGCCATCCTGGATGATTTGTTGAGAAAAACATCTGCATTTTATTTGCATAGTATGTTCCAAGTTTTCTTTATCCTTTTCCATTGTTGAGGAATATATGAACTATAGGGGAATCAAAGGGGAGAGAAAATAACTCTCATGTCACAAATCTTGCTCAACAAATCCCATAAATCTTACAGTGCATAAAACTCCTGTCACTTGGTGTAGGGACTAAGGAGCTGGCTTGCACGTCTCTTTATGAGGTCGCAGGTTTGCTTCCAGTATCAGCCTCACACCTCCCTGCCTTTTGTGGTAGGTTGATCACTGAGGATATAGCTCTGGCTTAGACATCATTCAAGATCTTCCCTGACTTCCTTCAAGAAGCTCATGGGTTGCGGTAGCACATGCCTGTAATCCCAGCAGCTCAGGAGGCTGAGGCAGGAGGATCACGAGTTCAAAGCCAGCGTCAGCAACAGCAAGGTGCTAAGCAACTCAGGGAGACCCTGTCTCTAAGTAAAATACAAAATAGGGCTGGGGATGTGGCTCAGTGGTCAAGTGCACCTGAATTTAATCCCCAGTACCCCCTCCCACAAAGAAAATGACACTCATGAGCCAAACACTGCCAACAGGAAACACACAGGGGCCTGAGCCACCACTGTAGTGTCCTCAGTAGCCAGTAGAAGGCAACCCTCTTAGCCCCTGAGGTGCAGTAAGGAAAGGTCTTTGAGTCACAGCTCTTCTGTCCCTTCTACACACTAATGACATAAACCCTACATTTTTTTCACCACCTAATTATGGCTAAGAAAATTATTTCCCGTTGCCCTCTGCATACCAGAACACAAAAAGAGCAGCTGATTTGAGAGACCTTCCCCAAGGCCCTAGCTTAGGTTGCAAGAGTTAATAGAATATATCATATAATAGAATAGATCATACTGGTCAGTGCTCAGTTCCCCACACCTTGGATATTTGGTGCAAATGTACTTAAATCACTTCTAGATCATGCTGTCTGTGGAGCTGCGCATCGCTTGCATGGGCTTCTCCCTACTTCACAATTTTTAAAGATTTTGCAGTGACGTGAAGTGTCCAGGTTGGGCTGGTGGCGTATGTTGGGGTGAAGACACAGATGACTTCAGTGTCCAAGCAGTAATATAACAGAGGAAGTGAGGACGGACCAGGGCAAAGTGGTCCCCTTAGAGAACTGTCACCACTCTGTCCCAGCCAACTCTTCGCCGGATAGTCGGTTATTTCAAGAGAATTCTGGAAATACAGGTTTTACATGAAATATATCTATCTTTCAATGTTGGAAAGTAATTAAACTCAATTGTTTAGTGCTCTGATGGCCAAAGGACACCTCTGCAGAGATGGTCAGGGTTTCTGCGGGTGCAGTCCCTCCTCACACTGCTCCTGCCTTTTAGCGCCACCTGCTGGCTATTTGGAAATCATGCTGTCCTCATTATGCCCCCCACAAGGAAAAGGAGTGAATCGATCATTTATTTAGTAGCCCCTCACTGCTCTCAAAAGAGCAGTTGTTGGTTTGGGGACAAGAGTAGAATTAATTTAGCATCCTTTTCTTACTTTTCCTATATATTTCATGGGTGTTAAGGTAAATTTGATGCCACATCTATGGTGTTCGTATCTGTAGCATTGTACTTTGGTGACAGTTGTCATTTGGTACCCCAGTCGGCTAGGAGAGGTCTCCCACAACTTGCCACCCCTTGCAACCTTGAACTTCAAGTTTTTTGATCAAGGTCTAGGCCATTTTAACACCCAAGTTAAGCTATTGATTTAGAACTAGTCAACTTCTCTGGCTCTTGGAAAATAAAGAGCAATGTACAGATGTGCTTTTGGGCTTAGAATTTTCTATGGTTCTCCAGTGCAGACACGTTTGGGGAAGATAAGTACTTTTGTTTCTTAACCCGGCTGCTATTGTTTCTACCTGTGACTTGGTATTTTCTGCTTCCCATTTGACTCTCCCCATCCCCCACCTCAGATTTCTCTTTTCAGTCAGGGAGTCTGTTTAAGACAAAACCAACTCAGAATATTTAAGCTATGGCAGCACCCATTCTCCTTCAGCATATGTATTATTATACACCAAAAATGAAGTGTAACCCCAAAGTGATTATAAGGCAAATAATGGAGCTATCATTAGAAATATGTGAAACTCTCTAGAAGAGTCTCAAAAGAACAAAAATTGAATTAGAAATTCAAATGTGCTTTGAACTGTGTTATAAAATAGTGAAACTGAATGAAATCTTTTGTGCTTGGCAGCCAGCTCCAGTAATTAGATAATTAAATCATTGGAAAATCCTAGACTGCAAGCATATCATATTTGAGCATCTCACTTTCAGCACTGATGAGTTCTTCTCAGGAATAGAAATAGGATACAGACACAAGAGGGTATGTAGATTTCAGCAGGGCCAAAGGAAAGTTAAGGGAAGAAAAAGGACCCTAAACAGAACAAGAAAACCGCTGAAACTCAGTTCATATAATTCTCTGCCCTACATTATCACATGCATTATCAGTCTACAGATGGTTCTCAATCCTGGCTGCCCATTAGAGCCATTTCAGGTCCTTAACAAAATGACTAGTACTGAGGCACCCCTGCCAAAGTCTGACTTTAATGGAGTGGACTAGAAATTAGACTGGTGATTCTAGCATGTTCCAGGGCAAGAACTACTGCTCTCAGGTTTTTATGGATGCTCATTCTTATAAGATACCTCATGGAACTGTTTAGATCAGTCAACTATCAGAGAGGGTAAAAACAGGAACTAACAAAGTTACCTACCACTCTGTAAGAACAGAATACATGGTAACCTAAGGCCTCATTCCCAGGGGCTAATCAGATGTGTCCTCTGCTTAGGTATATTTGGTAGGAGCGCTATACACATCTTTGATATTGCTATTTTCCTATTCCCAAATAACAGTCTATAATTGGCTAGCAATAATGGAAAATTACCTATGTCTGTTACTTTTCCTAATATGATTGGAGGGAAGGATTGTAAGTGGTGAACAACATCTTTTCCCCAAATGGCCCAGTACTTGCATTTTGCCAATTCCAGATCCACAGAAGCGACTACACTTCTAGCCCTCCTGTGGGCTGAGAAGAGAAATAAGTTTCTGGAAGTGATGGTGCAGGTTCTGTGGAGACAAGATGAGACTTGACCTAAATCAAAAGACTAAAAACATTCAACTTCTTTAATTCCCACAATTTTTTTTCTTAGACCCTATCTCCTAATTTTGCTTCCTGATAAATTTTTTTTAAGTTGAATTATTCTGAATTTAGTGTTACATTTTCAAGACCACTGTAAATTGGCTGTTTCCTCCCAGAGAGGGAAGATCAACATAAAAAAGAAACAGTAGTGCATAGAGCTCTTGTGTTTGAAATGATATAATTCAATAATTATCTGAATGTATCTTTTTATAAGGTACTACTTCTTGTATCAGGGTCTTGTTTATTTTCTGATGTCCAACATAGTTGTCAGGGGAATGTATATTCCAGAGAAAAGCACACCAGAAGTGGCTTGTGTGGAGAAAACCTGTTTTCTCCTGCCAGGCAGAAATAATAAATAAAACTAGTACAGAGTTTGACAATTAGGCTGCATGGTGCAACGTATCCAGCCTCAATCAGATCTTCAGACAATAAGAAGCTCTCTAAGATGAGGAGACGGCACCCAGATAACATGCAGCTGTGACCAGGCGGACATCCTTTGTCTTGTTCCCTAAAGCCTTGGGGAACTTGTCTAGTTGCTCATGAGTCATTCTGGGGTCTGGCGATCATCATGAAACTTGCCAACTTTTGGTATAGTCACTGCTCAGCATCACTGCTAGACAGCAAAACCAGTCCCCCCGTCCTATCCACTGTTGTCAAAACTTTACCAAGGAAATCAAGAATAAGTACATGAAGAACAGGTCTATTTTTAGGTAGTTGGAATTCAATATAAACAGATTCCTACTTTGTTTATGAAGTGGATATGGATAACTTATTTGGCCCAATTAAAATTTTAATGGCTAAGAACATTATTTCTGCTGAAGTATACTTATTAACATGTCAAAGACATTTTCAATAAATTATGTCTCCAGCTATGCGGGAATAACTGCAAATCTACTTGCCTTCCCACTGTTGACAACTAGAGAACTCAAAAGTAAATGAAACAACTACTTTCAGACACAACAGACAACAGGGTTGTGATGCTTTGGAGAATGGAAATAAAGGTGGTGAGACCTACCAGTGATCCAGGTTTCTGCCTAGAGGTGCTTTTCAAATGTAATGCTTGAGATACCCCAAGGATCCCAGGATCAGCTGCTGAGTTGAAATAGGATCAACATTTAGAGAGCTGAGGCAGCCAGAATTTGTGGAATGGAGTACCAAATAGAAGAAAGCTGTCCATGGAAAGAGCTACATAAATCTGTGGATCTGTTGTTGGATCATAAGTCAGCTCTGTGTGTAGTGGAATGACCACTGAGCCAGGCAAAGACCAAGTTGGGGACGCCGTGAGCTGAAAACTTCCCAGAGCTGATACAGGTGTGGAAGATGTTTTCAAGTTTTGATGTTCATGTTTTGACAGGCCAGAGTGAAGAAGTCTTGTAGAGCACATGAGCATTCAGCAAAGAACAGAGAAAGGCTATGCCTCAGTCTTAAGGAGCACCTTTAAGACTTCAAAGGATAAAATTGATCCACAAGTAACTGAACTCTCTGTCAGAGAAAGTCTAGAATCTATAAAACAACAAAATCCAAAACTCCAGGTCTAGCATCTCATCAAAAATTATTAGACATAATGATTCTGAAAAATGTGATTTATAACCTTAAGAAAAATCACCCAGTAGAAACCAACCAGAAATGACATGGATAATGAAGTCAATAGCAAGGACTTCAAAACAGATAGTATTCTTCTCAAGGATTTAAAGGAAAATGTGAACATAATAGAACAAGAAATGTAAGATATTTTTTTAAAAATCCCAGTGCAGCTTTCAATGATGAAAAGCACAGTATTTGAGCAGACTTAGAAGATGAGTCACTGCCCAAATAAAATATCAGTAAACTTGAAAACAATGCAATGGAGACTGTTCAAGCTGAAGTATAAGAAAAAAACAAACCAAGATTTAGTGACCTGTGGAACAAAATCAAGGGGTCAGTAAAGGACAGAAAAATGTTCAAAGATCATGGCTGTGATTTTGCCAAATTTGATGAGAGCTATAAATCTAAAACCAATAGAGCTCAATAAATTCCTTGACCGGTCAACACAAAGAAAATCACACCAAAGCTGGGTATAATCAGATGCTAAAAATCAAGGGATAACTAGGAAAATTTAAAAACAGCCAGAAGGGGGGGGAAAAAAGACATTTCATGCAAAGAAACATAAATAAGAATGAATGCCAACTTCTCATCAGAGACAAAATACAAAGCCGGGCGTGGTGGCACACGCCTGTAATCCCAGCACTTAGGGAGGCTGAGACAGGAGAAATGCGAGTTCAAAGCCAGCCTCAGCAACGGCGAGGCGCTAAGCAACTCAGTGAGACCCTGTCTCTACATAAAACACAAAATAGGGCTGGGGATGTGGCTCAGTGGTCAAGTGCCCCTGAGTTCAATCACCAGTACCAAAAAAAAACAAACAAACAAAATACAAATCAGAAGACAATGAATGGGATCTTTAAAGTATTAAAAGGAAAAAAAATCTCAGAAAATAGAAGACACTTCCCAACTCACATCATAAATCCAATATTACCCTAAGAGCAAAACCAGATAGAAATATTATAGAAAAAGCACATACCAATATCTTTCATAAAAATAGATTCAGCAAATCCTTAACAAAATAATAGCAATAAAATCCAACCATATATATATATCCAAGGATATAGATTTTCCCAGGAATACCAGATTGTTCTAATATGAAAAAATTAATCAATATATTTGACCATATTAACAGTACAAAGGAGAAAATCATATCATTTCAATAAAAATTGAGAAAGCATGTGACAGAATTCACCATGGATGATAAAAACATACAGCGATAGGAGGAGAAGGAAATGCCCTTATGCTACAGAAAGCGTTTTAGTCATGGTGAAATTCCAAACACATCCCCATAACATCAGCAACGAGGCCAAGGGAATCTGCTCTCACTTCTATTTCGCACTATACTGAAGACCCTAGCAAGTGTAAAAGGCTAGAAAAAGAAAAGAGGCATCCAGCCAAGGTGGGTGGTGGGATGATCCCTCGAGCCTATGAGTTCAAGACTAGCCGGGCAACATAGTGAGAACCTGTCTCAAAACAAAACAAACCAACAAAAAAAAATAGAAGCATACAGGTGGGAAGGTAAATAGTGTAATCAAGCCAGGCATGGTGGCTCCTGCTTGTAATCCCAGCACTTTGGGAGGCTGCGACAGGAGAATCGCAAGTTCAAAGCCAGCCTCAGCAAAAGTGAAGTGCTAATCAGCTCAGTGAGACCCTGTCTCTACATAAAACACAAAATAGGGCTGGGGATGTGGCTCAGTGATTGAGTGCCCCTGAGTTCAATCCCCGGTACCAAAAAAAAATAGTGTAATCAGTTTTACTCACAGAGGATGTGATTGTGCATATATGAAATCAAAAGCAATCTATTGGGTATACTACTAGAAATAGAGTGGGCTACTATAAATAAGAGAATTTAGCAAGATCAACAGAACCAAGATAATATGTAAAAATACAAAAATGTGGGCTCGGGCTGTAACTCAGTAGTAGAGCACTCACCTCACATGTGTGAGGCACTGGGTTCGATCCTCAGCACCACACACACAAAAATACACACACACAAAAAAATACAAAAATGTTAGTATACCTATATAATGGAATACCACTGAGCAATAAAAAGAATGAATTGTTGAAACATCCAACAGCATAGCCAGAATCTCAAAAATCAGTGTACTGTGCAGAGGATGTAGCTCAGAGGGAGGTTCCTGCCTAGTGTGCATGAGGCCCTGGGTTTCATCCCCAGCACCACAAAACAAACCAACAAACAAACACCGTGTACTGAATGAAAGCAGCCAGACACCAAGGAGTACATACTGACTGTATAATTCCATTTATATGACATTCTAGAACAGGAGGAATTCATCTTTAATGACAGAAAGCAGACTGTGGCTTCCCTGGACTGAGGGTTGGGGATTAATTGCAAAAGATAAGGAAGGAAATTTTAGAGTGATAAAAAAATGTCTTCTTTGGGTCTATACTAGCTTATGTCTATACTAGCTTATGCATTTGTCAAAACTCACAGAATTCTGACTTAAAATGAGTATACTTTATTGCTTATAAACCATACTTCATGGAGTTGATGTTTAAAAAATTGAGATGTCAACATCACCTCCTAAGCAAAAATAAACCAATGATTTGAGCTGCTGATAATTACTTAATGAAAGTATTTTCCATAAGCACTGTTTGCACTGTGCTGAGATGAACAGGAACATTCCTGTGGCCTGGAGACAGTATCAAGGACACGGGGCTGGAAGCATGGGGGGAAAGTGGACAGAGAATCTAGGCAAATGTTTATTCTTCCCAGGGGTCACACATCACTGCCCATGTGTCAGCAGAGTGCTGTGAAGTGTTCCCTCTTTGGTCTTCTCAACTGGATCCTCTAAAGCCCCTCTTTCTGGGAATGCAGATAATAAAACCTAGAATTCAAGGAGAGTCCCTCCCTCCTCTTCTAGCCCTTAAATATGATATGCTGTGTATTCTCCCAGTGCACCCATAGTCATCTCAGAAATATTACATTGAGGGTCACTCATACAACAAATATGTGTTGTTCACCTACCGTGGGCCAGAAACTGTGCTTATAGACGAGAACAGAACAGACATGTTCCCTTATCTTGATAGAAAAGCTGCTTGGGCTGGTGGGAAAATAGGTTGAATTCAGATTTCCTGGTTCTAATCTTGACAGTGCCCTGTGACTGCCAGGTGAGTGTGAACAAGTCCCTTGAACTTTCAGGGCTTTACTTTTCCTAGCTTCCAAATTTCAATTTGGAGAGTCTTAAGTATTCCTGCAATAATTTCTAGGTTGATGACCATTGTTAACACTCACTGCTAATGAGACCACAGTGTTACTTGTTTGGGGGATTTGGGCAGGAGGGTTGTTGCAAAGGGCTGCGCCCCACAGATCACAGCATAGTGACATCATCTATACATTGGAGAGCCCTTTTCTTAGCCTATGATGTTATTCTTGGTGGCAAATCAGAATCATCTGAGAAGTTTAAAAATTCCCAGGGCTCATGCTGCACCTCAGACCAATTAAATCAGAATCTTTCAGGGGCAGGACTGAGGCTTCTATAACTTTTAGACCTACTTAATTATCTGTTTATTTGTCCCTTTCATACCCATCACTCTGTGGAATTCAATCCAGGGGAGTGGATTTTGAGCATACCATTTTGATAGCAGGTAGTATTGTTGTGTGTATTTAGTTGACCTGTGCATTTGGTGATCTGTAGCCCTGCCACACCTACTGCAATTAGAGCAAGTTAGAACAGTCAAGCTGAGCCCAGGGCCTGTGAACCCCTCCGTATTTTAATCATTTAGAAATCAATTGTGGATTCTCCATTGTTCTAATGCAATTCATTCATTCAACAGACATTTATTGGGTTTCTGCTCTGTGCTTGGCACAGTGTCCTGGAGTCTTTGGAGAGCAGATATTAACCGGGTAGAGAGAGAAGCATTCAAGAGGTCAAAATAGCAGGTGCAAAGTCCCTGTGGCATAAAAAAGCCTGGCCAGGGGCTGAGGTTGTGGCTCAGTAGTAGAGCGCTTGCCTCACACGTGTGAGGCACTGGGTTCGATCCTCAGCACCCCATAAAAATAAGTAAACAAAATAAAGGCACTGTGTCCATGTATAACTAAAAAATATTTAAAAAAAAAAAAAGAGCCTGGCCAGCCAGAAAAATTGAAAGGATACTGGTGTGTCTGGAGCAGAGTGCTGGATGAATGCAGTGAGAGAAGACTGGCCATGTGGGAAGGGGCCAGGTTGCCTAGCACCTTGTGGACAGGCTGGAGCTGCAGAGAGCATGGCAGGAAGTTGTTTCCAGAAATGGTGCCTTTCAGCTTTATGTTGACTGTTTTTAAGACCACAGTAAAAAAAACATTAGCAAAAGTAGTGTGAGAGCATGACTGTGAGTCATATACAGAAGGTCACCAAGAGTGGCACATTTTTATTTGATTCCCTCCCAAACAAAACCACAGGCCCCACCCCTAGATTTTTGCTCCCTGATAACAGAAGGTGGTATGTACTCAGAGCTGGATTTGTGCCAGAGAATATCATAAGCACTTGATTATCTCACTAAGTCTCCATAACTAGCCAAGAGCTATGAACTATTACTACACCTTCTTATGTGTGGACACAGAGGTTAATAACTTGGCCACAGACACACCACTACTCAGTGGGAAAACTAGGAATTAGACTCAGGCAGTCTCTTTCTGGAAGCCAGTTAATCATCATGCAATGCTGAGGTTGGAAACCAACGTGGTTTTGCTTGTGGGCCAAGTTAAAATATGTTGTCTTTACTCAGAGAAAACAGAAACTGTGTACAATGAATCAAAATGCATTCTGCTGTCATGTATACCCAATTAGAATAAATAAATTAAAAAAAAATAGAATCGATGATGAGGTCTCAAGCAAGTGGTCACACAGTCAGATTGCACTCCTGCACAAAGTGCACAGATCACGGGTAATCAGCAAAGACACCTTCACTCCCATGAGGTGATACATAGTAGTTGGAGAACAATCCATAAAACCAGAAAACAAAGGGAACCATTGAAATTTGCTAATTGATATTTCAGGGGAATTTTAAGGACAATGGGTATAATAAAAGACTGCTGTTGAGGCTGATCAAGGAAACTTGCTGGATGGATGTGCTATCATAAAATTGTCCTGCCCCAGGGACTCACATTGTTGGTCTAGAGTCTAGTGAAGCCTGGATGCAAACTTCCACATCCTATACACTCTGGGATGACACACTAGAGAGTTCTGGAAGCTATGGAAAATGTGGGCTTATGTGCACATCTCGCCTTCATCAAATCCAGGGATATTAGTAAATTTCCAAGAGCCTTGGGCTCATCTAGAATCATTATCATTGCTACCATCAACATTGGGTACTGTTTTTAAGGTCTGTGATTCCTAGGTATTGGTATGAGAGACACCAGCTAGAGAGGCACAGATTCACTTTTAACTGATACTCTGGAATATGCCATAACCAAGTCAACATTTGTGGAGTACTTATCCCAATCCAAGCTGTATTTCATATAATCCTCAGAATAGCCCCGTCAAGGAAAGTAGGTCCCCCATCATTACAAATAGGAAAAGGAAGGCCAAGAAAGTCTAAGTAACATGCCCAAAATCTCATAGTGGGCTTGGAAGAAGGTTTGGGGTTGACACAAAGTCTGCTTGGCTCCCAAACTAAGGTTCTTTGCTGCTTTCTATAAAAACCTGTCCATAGAGTTTATATCTCATACCCATGATCACTGGCCAGAGAATAAAAAGGATCCCTTTTTTTTTTCTTTCGTAGCCACAGCCATGAAAGCCTGGTTGTCAGTCAGTTGCTAAAACTCAGATGTTGGTTGAAGACACAAATAGGATACAGTCTTTGAGCCCTTCCTTTTCCTGCTGAAATAATGATGCAGTTGCAAAGATTCTGTTTATCCGAATCCACTTCTGAAGTCTGCAAGGCATTCAGTCACCAAGATGGCAGGCAGGCACAGCCAATTGAGGCTGATTTCTTTTGTTCCACAGCTACAGAACCAGGAGCTGCTGAGGGCCATGATGAAGAAGGCTGAGCTGGAAATCAGTAGCAAAGTTATGGAAACAATGAAGAGGCTGGAGGATCCCGTGCAGCGACAGCGCACCCTAGTGGAGCAAGAGAGACAAAAATACCTCCACGAAGAGGAGAGGATTGTCAAGAAGTTATGGTGAGTTGTCAAAAGTCGCTGGTAGCACATCTAGCTGTTAAACCTGAAAAGGAAAAGTGTCTTTACCCAAAAGGAGGATTTTCTTAGTTGGTGTTTTCTCCCTGTCTCTTTATTAAGCCCCTACTGTGTACAAGTCAGAGTTCCATTGGCCCTTGTAGCTGCGAACACAGATACCCCTCCATCAAGGCCTGGAAAATTCAACAATCCCCAAGTGACTGAGCTAGTCTTTTTACAAGTTGGAGCATCACATTTTTTTTTCTCTAGAGTTCAGCAACACCTAAAATTAAAAGCAGAAAATGGCAAAACCCAATGATAAATGGGAAGTCTGTATTTAATATCAATAAATTAAAACTAATAGCCAAAATAACACTGCACTAAAATTATCCTATTATTCAACCATAGTTAAAATTGCTCAGAAGAATTTAAATGTAAAGTGTGTCTGATCCAGAATGAAAGATGCTTGCTTGGGTGTTACCAATCTTATATAAAGTCCTTATTGAAAGCATCTATCAAATCCCACCATTGAAATGAGCAGAGTTTTATACCCCAAGAGGCAGGCACATCTTTTATGTTAATGTATGTTTTGCTATGCAACAAAGATTTGTTATAGAATTATTTCACCTTTTGGTGTAATGAATAGTAATTTTTCTAGGTTCCTTCCTCTAGTGTTGGTAGTTTTTTGTTGTTGTTGTTGTTATTTTTTTTCCACTAAGAAATCTTAAATATCCCAAGTTGGGATTGTAAGGGGACAGTTTGCAGGTTCTTCCTAGGACCACATAATCAGAATTCTCCATAATGGAAAGTGCTATATTCTAGCACCTATTTCATATTTGAGCTGTAGTTTACATTATCCCAACACCAATCCAATGTATTTGATTAAATTTAGAATGACCCTCTCAACAGTCTAGAAGGGAAAAAAAATCAATATGAGTTATTACACATGTGTAAAAGTAGACCATTCTTCATTGTCATCTCAAAATAGCTTCTAAAATTTTACTTAGTTCATACATTTGTGGACAGAGTTGATCACCCACCATAAGGTAGTAAGGCTGCTATTTGTCTGAAATGAGTTTGTGACAGCCATATTATTTAATAGTAGGTCTCAAGATTTACCTGTAAATATATATATACTTACATGTGCACATACATGCATACATACATTTAATATAAATTTTCTAGGGGCTGGGGTTGTGGCTCAGTGGCAGAGTGCTTGCCTTGCACATGTGAGGCACTGGGTTTGATCCCCAGCACCACATAAAAATAAACAAACAAAATAAAGATGTTGTGTCCATGTACAACTAAAAAACAAAAACTTCAAAGCCAGGTGTGGTGGCACAAGCCTGTAATCCCAGCACTTAGGGAGGCTGAGACAGGAGAATTGCAAGTTCAAAGCCAGCCTCAGCAATGACGAGGTGCTAAGCAACTCAGTGAGACCCTGTCTCTACATAAAACACAAAATAGGGCTGGGGAAGTGGCTCAGTGGTCAAGTGCCCCTGAGTACAATCTCCAGTACCAAAAAAAAAAAATTCAAAAAATAATAACATAAATTTTGTAGTAAAATTATGAACAAAAGAAAATGTCCTTAAAAATTTTTTGTTTATTGGTTAGCTAACTCTGACCTTTAACAAACATCTTTATTTATCTCAATAGTAGCATAGCTGATAAGGGAACAAATATATCATACCACCATATTTCACTGCCTGATTGTCACAGATCCGCTACCAAAATTTTTTGCATAAAAGTGGGGTGCAGCCTTTATGTGAGACTTTTAAAAAATTGTGCCAATATTACTCAAGAAACAGTTATTACTAAACTGTCTTTGGTGCAAGATTAGGATGTACAAAATACTCGTGAATATATCTCAATGCAGTTGCAACAATTATGCCATGAAATACAGATAAGAGGATTTTATCTGGTTGGTATTACAGGATGGCCATAAATGAATAAGGTATGCACGGGCCCTTGGGGAACTTCAGTATAGCAAAGCAGAATGTGTAAGTAGGAGTATTGTGCAAAACTGGTGATATGCAGGTTGCTGGTGAACCTACTGCTTCTGAGCCCAGTGATCAGGAAGACTTAACCTGAAGTAGTTATTCTTTATATGCCCCACAGGCCAACACAGTGCTATCCACATGGTAATGTCAAAAGTGGTTTGTTAAACTGAACTGAGATGGCCTTAAAGGCAGGTGAATTTCATCAGCAGAGACTAGAGACTTTTCAGGCAGAGGAACCCTGTGGACCACAAAGTCTCTGGACCAGGAAAGTGCAGGACATCCTTAGAGAATTGAGGGAAGTCCAATTTGGCAGGAGAATTGAGTGCAAGATACTACTAAAGTGTCCTGTTTAGGTTGTGCCATTCATTCCTAGATCTTATACTCTACTCCAGCCTTGGATATCTGCCTGATGCCTGTCTGGGCTGTGCTTCCATGTTAACAGAAACCTGAATTTCTGGGTTTTGTTTTTGTTTGTTGTTTTGGTTTGGTTTGGTTTGGTTTGGTTTGGTACCAGGGACTAGATCCAGGGGCACTTAACCACTGAACCACATCCCCAGCCCTTTTTATGTTTTTTATTTAGCGACAGGGATTCAATAAGCTACTTAGAGCCTCACTATGTTGCTGAGGCTGGCTTTGAACTTGCAATCCTTCTGCCTCAGCCTCCTAGCCACTGAGATTACATGTACACCACCGCACCAGGCTGAATTTCTGGTTTTTATACAAGTTCCCAAGTCCAACCCCAAATCAGAATTTCTTTCCATGAAACTTGGAAATATGCAATTTACAACATGGATGATTCTGAAGCACCTGCACATGATGAGGAAGGATTTTTGATCAAGGAAATAGCAAAACCACACCTGTATTCTGGAAAGGTCCCTCTGGTGATCGTGTGCAGGACTGATATTTAAAGCTCTCATAAGGGATGGCACACAGTCTCTCCTCCTCAGGGACTCAGTAGATATAGGAAGCATTCTTTGGTATGTTCCCCTCACACTAAGCACCTTTCCATTGTTCACACATAGGGACACTGACCAGGCAAGACTTTCCCTTTGGGTCCTGAAAGGCATTGTTTCATCAGAAATGGTCACAAGTTGCCAGGCACAGTGGCACACGCCTGTAATCCCAGTGACTCAGGAGGCTGAGACAGGAGGATCATGGGTTCAAAGCCAGCCTCAGGAATGGCTAGGCATTAAGACAGAGTCTTAGTGCCTAAGGTCTAAGTGAGACCCTGTCTCTAAATCAAATACCCAGTAAGGCTGGGGATGTGGCTCAGTGTTGAGTGCCCCTGAGTTCAATCCCCAATACCAAAAAAAAAACAGAGAGAAAAGAAATGGTCACAAATAATTTCTACAACAGAATGATCCCTAGATTCTCCATCCCACTCGTCAGAGGTGGATGAATTTATCATTGGCCTCATGGTCCTTGTTGGATATACAGCACATCCCCACCTGAATTTCTTCCACAGCTGCCATGGCGCCATCCACTTGCCCCCTAGTGGAAAGGGGCTTTGTGATCCATTCCTTCCCTGATAACTCTGCCTTTTTACTCTCCTTGTTCCACACTCAGGTCTCCAGGAAGCAGAATCACCGTTCACTTACTGCCACCTAGTGGTCCTGCACTTTCAACATTCCTTCCCCTGTTAATCTTTGTGTGTGTGCACGCGCATGCACACACACATATTTATTCTATAGAATGGTGGGTTCACTGTGGCATATTCACATATGCTTATAATGTGGTTTAGTCAAATACATCCCCCATTACCTGTCCTTACCCTCCCTTCCCTCCTCCCGATCCCCTTCCTCCACACCAGTAGATTCCCTCTCCATCCCCTTCCTCTGCACTAGTAGGTTCCCTTTTATATTCATGATGGAATTTTTTCTGCTTGCATTCCCAGATAAACTGAAATGATACCGACAGGTGTTCAGGGCTAGTAATGTGCCCAGAGGCAGGCTGTCGTTGCTTTGTTGTTTCAAGTGGAAGAGTTTAATTTAGCTCTGTTGGGGCTGACATCTCTACACATAAACACACACAAACACCAGAAACCAGACTGGTAAACGTGTCTTTTGTTTGTAGCTTGGATAGGAAAGAGTCAGTCCTCAGTCCTTTTTTTTTGGTACTGGGGATTGAACTCAGGAGCACTTGACCCCTGAGCCATATCCCCAGCCATATTTTGTGTTTTATGTAGAGACAGGGTCTCACTGAGTTGCTAAGCCCCTCGCCATTGCTGAGGCTGGCTTTGAACTCGCGATTCTCCTGTCTCAGCCTCCCTAAGTGCTGGGATTATAGGCTTGAGCCACCATGCCCAGCTAGTCAGGAACTTTTGACGATGGCTGGAGACATTCTTATTTATCACAAAGTATAGAGGGAAGGTGCCGGTGTGCTACTTGCATTTCAGTGAAGACCGGGGGCTACTAAACATCATACTACCCACAGGACAGTCCCTGACAAAAACAGGAATTATTTGGCCCAAGATGTCAAATAACGAAGTTGAGAAACCTAATGTAAACCCATCCAGGCTTCTCATTCCACTCCACTAAGCGCTTCTTTATGTTCACAGCCTCCCACCCCCCCTCCCCGGCCCCTGGCCCCAATGAAGTGCATACATCCCTCCCTTAGGCGACATCAGCACCACTGGGAATGAAGGTCTTCCACCAGCCATGATCTCCCTTCTGGCTAGCAGGGGCCTCCCCATGAATAGGCCCTGGAATAACTTCCTTGTACCTGCCTTACACCTCAAAGAGTATTCCAAGCCAACCCAGCTACTGTTCTAATGTGCTCCCAATATCTAAGTGGAAGGTTCAGAAGGGGCTGGACACTATGAAATGGGACACCCAGGCAAGCACTCAGCCCTTGCCCCTGTCCTTCCTGAGGACCTTGCTTTTGAGCTCTGTCCGCTGTCTGTTTCCCCCCACAGTGAGCTGGAAGACTTTGTGGAAGAGTTGAAGAAGGACTCTTCATCCGCTGGCCGAGTGGTTACTCTCAAGGACGTGGAAGATGGGGCTTTCCTCCTAAGACAAGTGGGAGAAGCAGTAGCTACCCTGAAAGGTGAGCATTCTGCTAGAGGGGAGACCTCTGAAGTGTGTTTAAGATCTGTCAAATAGGTGTCAGGTATGGTGGTGTGTACCTGTAATCCCAGCTACTGTGGAGGCTGAGGCAGGAGGATGACTGGAGCCCAGGAGTTCAAGACCAGCCTGGTTAGTGTAGTGAGACTCCATTTAAAATAAATAAATATAGATATATATAGATATATAATTTATATGTATTACGTTTATATATATACATATGTATGTGTGTATATATATATACATATACATATATATGTTAAATAGTAAAGGATTATTTAATGCATACATGCAAGCAATCATTTTTCAAATAACTATACATGCCAGACACTGCTCTGGGCACTTGGGATACATCACCAAGCAAAGCAGGCAAACATCCTGCCTTCTTGGAGTTTATTTTAGTGGGTTCTGTACGATTCAAGACTATTAATGCTAATAACACTTTCTATTCATGTTTCTATTTGCTGAGCCCATACAGTGTGCCAGGACACCTGTGCCAAACTCTTTAAAAATAACGCCAAGGGGGCTGGGATTGTAGCTCAGCAGTAGAGCACTTGCCTCGCATGCATGAGGCCCTGGGTTCGATGCTCAGCACCACATACAAAGCAATAAAATAAAGACAATGTGTCCATCTACAACTAAAACAAAAAAATTTTAAAAAAAAAATAACGCCAAGGTTCAGTTGGCCTTAACCTGCATATACAGGAAATGGGCCTAGAGGATCTGTGACCTTGTGCAAAGTCACTTGGTCTGACACTCTGCTATTCTCTTAATGCTGCCTCACGCTTCCCACAGACCTGTGAATTCCACACTTGTCAGTGCTACTCAATGTCAGGGTACAGGATGGGGGTGGTTGTTCTGGCATTTTCTTATAATTCACCAGCTGGTTTGGCCTGCAGGAGAATTTCCAACCTTACAAAACAAGATGAGAGCTGTCCTGCGCATAGAGGTTGAGGCTGTGCGGTTTCTGAAGGAGGAGCCACACAAGCTAGACAGTCTCCTGAAGCGTGTGCGCAGCATGACGGACATCCTGACCATGCTGCGGAGGTAACTGGGCATCCTCCACCACCAGGCTGGGAAGGCCTGCAGAGGGGGTGGGCCAGGAAGACCAGGAGTGTATGCTGAAGACCTAGCTTTTGCCACCCTCCAAGAGCCTGCCTTTGGTGTCATGACTTATCAAATCTTGTTTCTGATGTCCTGGAAACCATGACTCCGTCCACCCCTGGGCTTTCGCTGCAATATGCCTTGAGGTTATAATTCTTCAGCATAGACTTGCAGCATTGGACCCATCCTTCGACTTAAAATCAATAGACAAGGGCTGGGGTTGTAGCTCAGTGGTGGAGCACATGCGTAGCATGTATGAGGTCCTATGTTCCATCCCAGCACCATAAGACAATAAAATAATAAAATTCATAGACACAGTCAACATTTGTTTAAAAAAAAATCATCTGAGGGTAGATTTTGTTTTTTGGCTTGGTTTGGTTTTGGTTTTTTATTAACATTTTGAAATTGAAGACTAAATCAAATTAGCTTCCTTCATTTTCAGGGGCATACATGACTTTGGTTTGAAGAAAGTGAGTAGAAATAAATAAGTCTTTCTTGAATTTCCTACTATCTGAGAGTGTGTTGGTGCCATCTAGAAAAGAGAACCAAGACTCCTTGAGTGGCATGGACTAGTCCCCTACCAAGGGTGAACCTGCTCATCAAAGAAGGTTACTATGATGGAGGAAGGACTAAATAAATCACTGAATGATCCATGACTTTCATTGAAAAGAAAAATTCAGAACTCCACAACTCACTCAGAGTGCTTACAGGGCTAGCAGTAGAGCACTTGCCTAGCGTGTGCAAGGCCCTGGGTTCAATCCCCAACATGGGGGTGGGGATGCTGACATATAATTATGCAGGATTTGGAAGCACCTTGGTAAATGACATCCTGTATGTTCTGTCTTTGAGTTACAATTGGATCTCTCTCTTCTCAACCTAACAATAAGGATAACTTAGACCTTCTGGCACTTTCTATGTTATCAGAGGCAGAAAAGAACACTTGGTGTGTATTTTCTCATTCACTCCAGGCACTGTTATTATTTATAGGTGGAATCTGAGGCTCAGGGACATGCACTGCTAGTGAGATGAGGCTGGCATGTGAACAGATCTTTTGACTCCAGAGTAGCTGTTGGTTCTTATCTCACAGCCAGGGATGCAGTAAAATTCAGTGTCCCAACCCTGGTACTGGGTATTATAGAGACAGTAATAAACAAGACAAGTGGGACTCTATCCTTATAAAAATTACTCTCTCCCATGAGGAATAGATACTAAACAACAACCAAAAATAAACCACTGCCCTACAGTGGCAGTCCCTGAAATTTCAGGGTTTTTTTAAATAAGGTCAGAAAGTTCCCCTTTTGGACCAGATTGGAGAGCAGGTCCCAGACAGAAGTAACATGTAAGAAACTTTCCTGTGAGGATTTTAATCACTAACTATAATCATTTGATCAGATTTAGAAGAAAAGTATATGAAGTTCACAGTTGACTAAGGTGAATTATTAACCACAAGGAGCAGATTAGATCTTTCTAGCAATGAACAACCTCAAAAAAGCTCCTTTTGAGATAACCCTGTACAGCAAGTGAATGGTCAACTATGTAAGCACCAGGATGCTAAAGGAATTCTAAATTAAAATTAAAAATGCCTCCTCCTGCAAAGTCCACACCTGACTGTTCACAGGAAGAAATTTCCTCTGTGTTAAATTTGTTCATGAAGTCATATATTTTAAATCGCCAAAGGAACTTTTTCTTCCAATAGGATAAAACTCTGTTAAACTAATTCTTTATTAAGCTTTAACCCAAATGTGGTAACTTACCCACTAGACCGCAAACAAACCAACCTTATTAAGCAAAAATAGAGAGTGGACCAGCAGGTAACACTCCCTATTCTCCCTTCCCTTCCCTTTCCTTCCCTGAAAAGCAGTTAAAGGATGTGTTCAGAGCTAGCACAGAGTGATAGAGCTCAGTATTTATCTTATTTCCACTGGATCCAAGTTCTAAAAGAAGACGGGATTGTGGGTTTTGAATGTTACCTGACATTTTCACTCATAAATACTCAGTGGTGAGAATAGTACATAAAACAAGTTAAACAACTAAAAATAAGTTTTTGCTGCTATCAGGATGCCCATCGCAAGCCTATTTATAGTTAATGTTGTACTAGCATGTTTTGTGTATAACGTGATACTCAGGATGGTGGAGGACACGAGGATGAAGGTGAAAATGTACACATTCCCAAGGACATGCAGATGACCTTATACCCTGGCAAGGAAGGTGAGGCAAGGGACAAATGGTCATAGTTCAGAGTACACTTAGGAGCTTGGGAAAATGCCCAAGCAATTTGGCACGAGTTGAATTTGAGTTATTGGAAGTATATCCAAACAGAGATTCCTACTGGGCACCTAGAATCCTGGGCTGACGTTCCAGTGACAGAGTCAGAAAAGATGTCTGCCTATATCAAAAAAGAGACAGAGAGAGAGAAAGGAGAGAAGAGCAGAGGAGAGGAGGGAGAGAGGGAGGAAAGAGATGAAGGAAGGATTTCAAACAAAGTCACCTTCATGGAGATGATTACTGACAATGGAAGCAGTAGCCGGGTAAATTGATAGAGATAGGAGACAACAAATCCTTAGAAATCCTTGGAGAGTTAAAAACCTGGGATTGGTAAAGTAAAAAGTAAAGAGAGAAGTGAGTGGCAGAGGAGAGTCACAGAAAACAGTGTATTTCTTTTTTTAAAATCAGAAAAGAGAGAAGAGAGCATTTTAATAAAAAAGGATTGTAGGACTCTTAAGTTATGGGTCAATTAACAGGCCTGACATTGTCTTACATTATAACTTTACAACATTAGTTTTAACAACAACCCCTAAGGGAGATATTGCCACCATCGTCATTATCACCATTTTTACATTTTACAGGAAAGTATCTGAGGCTCACAAAGGTGATGTTCCCAGTGTTATATAAGTAGAACATGGTAGCACTGATACTCAGACATAGATGTGTCTGTCAGCAAAGGTCCTGTCTTTTCCTCTGAAACGGGGGTAGAGATGGACAAATAGCAATGAATGACTCCCCAGAGCAGAGGAGGATGAGGACTAAGCGCACTGTCACATCTAGAGTCATCAATGACCTGGCAGAAAGATTCGGCTAGGTCCAGGTACAGATGCAAGAGAACAACAGGTTGAGCTTACAAGCAGAGCGAACAGGAGGAATTAGAATACAAGTTACCCTTTGGGGTGTCTGACAATGGACAGAGCGGGTATGGAGGCTTCAGGAAGCTCTTGGGTGAAAACTGGGTGTATTTAAGGTCTGCACAGGCCAGGATCAGGTGGTGGAGTTAGAATGTTGTTAGAATCCTATCGTTTACATCCTGTCAACATCATCCAAACAATGGATGAGCATCTATCTGGGCACAACAGCGCTAATGAAAAGGAAAAGAGATCATCTCCTGAGGAAAGGCCTGGAGAAGCAGCTCCTGGATAACTAGGAGGCCATAAGGGGCTTTAGGGAGTTGCTGCGGAAACTCTTACCCCTGAGCAGCTACTCTGAGTTTTGAATGTTTTGATCTCACCCAGCTTTGGGATGCATGGTCTCTGAGTACACCACAGTGTATATGGGAGTGACATATTTTAGAGAGTTAATTCTCCTGTGCATGGTTTCTCCTAGACATGTCACCGATGGGCTCCTGAAAGGCACCGATGCAGCTCAAGCCGCACAGTATGTTGCTATGGAAAAGGCCACAGCTGCAGAAGTCCTGAAGAACCAGGAGGAAGCAGCCCATGCCTCCAGCCAGCCCTTCCATGGCACAGGAGTCCCTGGCGATGTGAAGTCGGAAGTGGTGCCTTTGTCTGGCATGACAGTTCACCACGCGCAGAGCTCTCCTGTGGTCATCCAACCTTCCCAGCACTCCCTGGCCCTGCTAAACCCTGTCCAGAACTTGCCTGTGGGGACTGGTACCCACACAGCCAGCTCTCCTGCAGTCACACAAGAAGTAACCTCTGCAGTGCAGTCAGCTCCGGCCCCACAGTCCCCTCAGACACCCATGAATGGTTCCACCATGCAGAGCTTGTTTATTGAGGAAATCCACAGTGTGAGTGCCAAGAGCAGGGCAGTGTCCATTGAGGTAGAGTCCTGTTTCCATTTCTCATCACCCCATAAACAAGGTCCTTTCCATTAATGAGTTACAGTCTAATTATAGAGATAATGTGTATAGAATTCATTTGTGGATCAAAGATAGATTTTTATCAAAGATAGATTTTTTTCAGTTTGGGATAGGATTCAGTAGCCAAGTTAAGAGAAAGGTCATCAGTTTTGAGAAAGATGACAACCTTCAGTTGGGATATAAGTCAGTCGTGTACTGGTAAATATTTAGTAACTGGCTCTCTGGAGGAAAGCTCTGATTTGTGGCATTTGCCAATTTCCGTGGTGTAAATTCTCCCATCATGGCAAATTCAAGCTGCAGTGTGATATCACTGAGCATGAAATTGGGAAGAGATATAATAGTCAGTCTCCTGACTATCATATATGTGCTAGCTTGAGCTTCCCCTGTGCTAAAGGAAGACCCGGGGAGGGTTTACTACTGATCCTGAAAGAAGATTCATGGTAGGCAGAGAAGGGTGTTGTGGGCACTTTGGGATGGAGGGATGCTGGAACAGAGGTTGAGTTCATAAGTAAGCCTGTTTAACTGGAACCGAGGAGATAAAGATGGAAGAAATAGATGAAACCAGTTTGAGAAATGTGTAGAGTTTATTTTGAAGGTGTCAAAGAAATAATGCTACAGAGCTGACCAGTGATTTTTAAAAATAGCATCTTTAAGAAGTTAATCTGAAGACAATATAGAGGATTGATTGAGGTAGTATGTTTAAAATTGAGGAAGCAGAATGGCAAGTTATAGCAGTCTAAGAATAAAAAGCAGAGACAGTCAAAATGGAAAGAGAAAGGTAGGTCCTAAGATCAAGTGAGGGCTGGGAATGTAGCTCAGTGGTACAGCACTTGCTTAGCATATGCGAGGACCTGGGTTCCATCCCCAGCACCTCAAAAAAATGGAAGAAAAACCCGACACATAGAAAAACACACTGTTTTTAAATATTCTTTTTATCAATGCTCAAATTACATGTTTTTCTTCCATAGTTCTTTTTCTTCTTACCCCATAGCCTTTCCTCTGTACCCCGTAGCTTAGTGTGCTCTGTCCCCAGAAACCTAGTCCTAACCCTTCCTGCCTTTCTTGCAAGTCACCAGGAAATAACTCGGGGTAGGTATATTAAGATGACCTCTTAAAACCAGTGTGGCCACAGTCATGACCAAAAATTTGGTAGTGAAAAACATACCTTTGATAGCATTATCCGTGTCCCTATGGAGCTTCTCTGTGTTCCAAAGTTAGAGACTGTGCCCCTAATACAAGTCAGCAATATTTTTAAAACTTGCTTATTGCCAGGTGCAGTGACACACAGCTATAACCCCTGGTACTTGAGAGGCTGAGGCAAGAGGATCACAGTTTCAAAGACAGCCTTGGCAATTTAGTGAGAACCTGTCTCAAATAAAAAATAAAAAGACCTGGGGATGTAGCTCAATGGTTGAGTACCACTGGGTTCAATCCCCAGAATTGAAAAAATTAATTAATTAATATTGCTTATCATAGGATTTGTTGGGCTTTGATTCTGTCCTCAATGCCTAGTAGAGAAGCTGAGGAATATGCCTTCCCTCCTGAGAATTTATTATTTGCCTCTTAAGACATCTCATCACTTTATCTCAATACTTAAAGGGTGTCAGACTGATGACACTTTTATTTCACAAATACTCATTAAGAACATGGATACTGTTGAGTGTGGTCGCACACACCTGTAATCCCAGTGGCTCAGGAGGCTGAAGCAGGAGGATCATGAGTTCGAAGCCAGCCTCAGCCCTAAGCAACTTATCAAGACTTTGTCTCAAAATAAAACATAAAAAAAGGGGCTGGGGATGTGGCTTAGTGGTTAAGTGCCCCTGAGTTCAATCCCTGGTACCCTCCCCCATCAAAAAATGAGAAAAGAATATGGATATTTAAGAACTTAGTGAGCATAATAATCATTGTGATTTGTATATTTTAAATCTTGAGAGGAGACATAAATCATCTCCAAAAATGCCCTGATCCACAAATAGGGAGGCCTGGGTCTTTCTGTCAGTTTAGCTACTAACAAATGGGATGAGCCTTATTCATGCAGTAGAGATGCTGAGCCCCACCATGTACCACGCCCTCATAGGCTCTGGGATAGGCAGAGAACAGAAGAGATAAGGTCTGTGCCCTCAAGAATCTTACCTACTTACAGGGAGACTGAGAACAAGTACATGCCAGCTGATAGTAAATACTGAGAGGGAAAAATAAAGGAGGGTACTGATGTGAAGGAGATGGCTACTATATATATGGGGTGACCTTGAGCAGATTCTTCATCTTACTGGACCCCAAACTCCTACGTAAAGTGTGTTGATTCAATGATCTTTTCCAATTCTTGCATTCTGAGGTTCCACCAGTTCCGGGGCTAATTTCCACTCTGCCCTTCTAGAATGATTAATGAACCATCTCTAAAATCACAAGAGAAATGTCCTTTAAAGTATAGGTATTTAAAAAAATATTTTTAATGTACCTCTATTATGGAACTTGCTAAAGCTAAATGTCATTTAAATAATATCCTCCACTGTAAAAAACTACATGACCCAGAAGGGGTCACATAGCAGTTCTTAGAAGTGGAACTAAGATGTAGGATTTTTTAAATTAATTTTATCTTTTATAAACTGATACACAAGGGGCTGGGATTATGGTACAGTGGTAGTGTGCTCGCCTAGCAAGCGTGAGGCACTGGGTTCGATCCTCAGCACCACATAAAAAATAAATACAAAAAATAAACTGATACACAAAAACATGAAAAGTGTGCATATTAATTAAGTACCATGTCATAGTTTGATACATACACACACACACACACACACACACACACACACATATAATATATAATCAGGACAAGACAGGATTATTTTGTTCTTAGTGTTTTGGTTTTTATTTGTTTGCACAAATTCTCTACAATGAAACTTACTTTCAAAAGCAAAAATTTGGTAGAGAAAAACATACCTTTGAAAGCATTATCTGTGTCCCTTTTTACTCAGTATTGATAGAAGTATGTCATAAGGGCTCAGTGATAATTTAAGAAGTGGGTTTGCATTTCTGAGCTTGCTTCTCTGTGGATGACTGTCACCTGGGCCGAAATGTCAGCCCATGTAGCTCTAGATGATATGGCAGACAGTGGAAGGGTCAGGTGGCCAGGACTCATCTGATGTGTGCAGTTGTCCCTCCAAGGGAAACCAGGACATTCTCTTATCAACATTTTAACTAAGTTACACTCCCCATTTCAATGTGAAATTTCCAGACTAAATTAGCTTTCGCCTCTGGTTTTTAAACTGTCTTCCTTTGCCATTTCCCTTCAGAAAGCAGAAAGGAAATGGGAAGAGAAAAGGCAAAATCTTGACCACTATAATGGAAAAGAGTTTGAGAAGCTCCTGGAAGAAGCTCAGGCCAACATCATGAAGTCAATTCCAAACCTGGAGATGCCACCAGCCTCAGGGCCATTGCCAAAGGGAGATGCCCCAGTGGACAAGCTAGAGCTTTCAGGTGAGGTTGGTCCCACAGCAGGAGGTGCCAGTGTGGGCTGTCTTCAGCTCAGAGTGATGTCACACCTGTGAGCTTGTGCTGGACAACAAGACCAAGGTCTCACTTCTTAAGAATCATATAAAGTGAAACCCCCAGTGTTCCTTAGATCCTTGCTACTACTTTTTACCTCTTACCGTGGTAGGAAAACCATGTTGGATGTTAGGATGCTAGATAATGTCCAATAAAGAAAAATGTAATTTTTCTGTATTTCTTCTGAATGTATGACACTTGCAGTAGAAGCTGGGAGAGTCTGAGGCCTGCATTTAAAGGAAGAGCTTTTTGTATACCCTAGAAGAAAAATGGTGGCTCTTATGAGTTCCCCAGGAGATATTCTCGCAATCATCAGGTGAAATCCTACTTCTGAAAAAATTATTAGAATATACATTTAAACAACTCAATCATGGAAGTTTAGGCATCAATATGTCAATAATAATATAAAATACAGTCATGTGCCACATAATATTTTACCAATAATGGACCTCATACACCACAGTGGTGATGTAAGATTGTATTGCCTAGTGATATGGCCATCAGAATTTGTGTAGGTGCATCCTACAATGTCCATATACTGACAAAATCACCTAAGAACACATTTCTCAACATGTCTCCCTATTGTTAAGTGATGCATGAATATAACTTTAAAAATACTACAAAATCTTTTATTAATTATAAGCCACATGCCTTACTTCAAACTTAAAATTATGTACAGAGATGTTATTTTACTTGCAGCCTAAAGTCTCTGCAGTGTCACATTCAACAATACCTTGTCCAACAACTAAAATTAATTCAAAAATGAATCACCATCTGGACTTGCTTGTCAAGGAACATTAGACTGGGTTTGATTGAAAATCCATGAAATAGTCCCCTGCCACATTTCATTCCTCAAAGCTCTACTCACTGAAACTCTTCCCCTCTGCCTCTTTTCAGAGGCCTCCGTGCCTCTGCCCTAATCCCACCTGCCATCTGGGCGAGGCCTGTCTGGGGTCCCTGGATGACCAGGCAACAACTACCCCGAGAGGGTAGGACCCTGGGAGGAACACTTTTCTCACAAAGATGGCCTGTCTCTCAAAGTCCCCAGGAAGAATTTCTGATGGATAAAATGACCTGTTCATTACATTTCTATCTTGTCTAATTCTGCTCTGCCCCCCACCATTCACTTTGCCTATAGTCCTTTGATGTTTTATATAGTTCTCATAACTTTTTCCTCTTAGGTTTGTACAACAAAAATATAACATCATATTTTATTAACGTGCCTCATTCTTTATTCTTTCAGATTGGAAAGGGTTTTGCATAAATGTTTTAAGTTACTCCCAAGAATAGTTTTACTTAGTTAAAATGTTCTATTAGTTATTGTTATTGTTTTTTTATTATTGTTGTTGTTTTAATGCTCTGATTCCTTCTCAGAAAAAAATCCGCTAATGTACAGGCCACTAGAAATGTGTGACCAGGAGTTAATATTTATAACCGTCTGATTTCTGCACTCACTGCTTCCCTTTTTAAGCAAAAAGAATCTTTTCCAACCACATAACCATGATCCAAATTTTTCTTTTTCTTTTTTCTTTTTGTAAATATTTTTTTTTAGTTGTAGATGGACACAATGTCTTCATTTTATTGCTTTGTATGTGGTGCTGAGGATCGAACCCAGGGCCTCACGCATGCAAGGCAAGCGCTCTACCGCTGAGCCACAATCCCAGCCCCCCAATTTTTCTTTTTTAAACAACCCACTGCCTCTCCAGCTTTGCCTTTGTCCCTATTTGTCTTATTTCCTCTCTAGCCCTCCCTCAGCTAGATCCTACTCTAATATTCCCCACATACATCCTCCCTCTTGATACAGCTGTCTTCTTCATTGAGGGACTAAAGACTTTGGAGGACCACATGAGGCATTTTGAAATTACCTTTAGTTCCTCATTTTTCCAAGTGACAGTCAGCTTTTTTGTGTCCCAAGAAATTTATTTAATAATGAATACCCATTTAAGAGATAAGAAAACTGAGACACAGAGAGGTTTGTTAATTTGTGCAGGGTCTTTCTGAGATTTAAATCCAATTGATCTTTGGGAACTATATTCTTAATCATTGCTATATAGAAAAGATAGAATTTTTAAGTCAGTATTCTTTAAGCTTATAGCAATACACTGGACTTTCTGAACATTATCTTGGAAAAAAATTACAACAGCACATTGTTTTCCAGAAGACTCACCAAACTCAGAACCAGACTTGGACAAACTGGGAGGGAAGTCACCTCCTCCCCCTCCCCCACCTCCCCGGCGAAGTTACCTGCCTGGATCGGGACTCACTACCACAAGATCTGGCGATGTGGTCTACACTGGCAGGAAGGAGAGCACCACCACCAAGGTCTGATGGGTTGATTCCTGGTAAACTGGTTTTTGGGCACAATGATACCCTTAGACAAGGTGCTCTGTGTCAAACATAAAAGTAGTGAGGCGGAGAAGAGAAGCAGAACCTCAACTAAACTAACTGCCCAAGGAGTGCCACAGGTGGGAAAACCCAGCTGGTGTGATTAGACTAGACTGGCATCACAGTTTTTATCCTGATTTGACTTTTTTGTTTTGTTTTGTTTTTCGTTTCTTTTTGGTACTGGGGATTGAACTCGGGTACTCAACCACTGAGCCACATCCCCAGCCCTATTTTGTGTTTTATGTAGAGACAGGGTCTCACTGAGTTGCTTAGCACCTCGCTGTTGCTGAGGCTGGCTTTGAACTCGCGATTCTCCTGTCTCAGCCTCCCAAAGTGCTGGGATTACAAGCGTGAGCCACTGCGCCCTTCTCGGATTTGACTTTTTACTCCATTGATGTGAACATAAATCGCAAGCTACACCAGACATGGTGGCACACACCTGTAATCCCAGTGACTCCAGAAGCTGAGGCAAGCAGGAGGATCACCAGTTCAAAGCCAGCCTCAGCAACTTAGTGAGGACCTAAGCAACTTAGTGAGCCCCTGTCTCTAAATAAAACATAAAAAGGGCTGGGGATTTGGCTCAGTGGTTGAGTGCCCCTGGGTTAAATCCCCATTACCAAAATAAAATTTAAAAAATAAATCATAAGTTACTTCCCAAACAGGTCCCCTTAAGATTGAAAACAGAGGAAGGAGGAAGAAGTGAAAGAAAGGTATCTTACAAAGGTAGCAGCTTAGCAGACACAGGGGTAAGGGTTTATAAGGAAAGATGGTAAGTGAGCTATAGCTCCTGCTTAACTTGGCAAGTTTTGTCACATTAAGTATAAAATACAATTTCCAAGGAACTGTAGGATGGGAGATGGCCTTTCTTGAAGGCATTGGATGTTGAGTTTTGATTTCATTATAATTCTTCAATTCATTTACCAAAATGATGACTTGTCAAAAACAAAAACCCAAACTAAAATTCACGAAAACCCAAACTAAAATTCAAGGAGATAATAGCCTTTCGGCTAAGTGTGAAGATCCAGGAAGCCAAGGAATCAGGTGCTGAGGGATCGTGTGATCTGTCACTTTTTTGCTAGTACCCAAGAGGTGTCAAGCCATTATCTGTGGTTTGAATCTCCCATAGGCAAGTGCTGAAGATGTTGGTTCAAGCCCACACAGTAGAGCCACAAAATGTCCAGCCGAGGAGCCTGCTTCATCCTGGGCCCCGTCACCACCACCAGTCACTGCCTCCTCCTTGAAAGATGAGGAGGAAGAAGAAGAAGGAGACAAAATAATGGCGGAACTCCAGGTATGTGAGTAAGGTGACTGCCGTTGACTCCCTATCATCTCATCCAGGACTCTCTAGACACAGCTTTCACAGATTTGTTAGCTAGAGAAGGCTGGCGAGGGGCCCGTGGACCTAGGACGCATAAGCTTCATCCTCTGGCTTTGGCCTCCACTTCTCCAAGATGGCGCCATGCCAGGCTCTTGAGGTGCTTGTGAGACATGTGAGGAATGGCCATCTCACAAACCAACTCAGGAGAGTTTACACAGAAAAGTCATTTGCATACCTCCCTAGCTCTGGCCGTAGGATTTTCTTTGTTTTCCTTCTGACTTAATAATCCCTGCTTCATCTCAAAAGCAATTAAAATGGGGATTAGAAATACCAGCCATTGTCTTGCCTTGATAAGGACTGATTGAAGCTCACTTTAGGTGGATTCCTGTTCTTTGGCTCTAACCTTTAGAGTAACCTGCCTTGAGTCATGACGCAAAGCCAACGACTGACCTCCTGTAGTTCATACCAGCTGCCTGTTCTATGTGAATGTCGTCTCATCAGATATTCTGAAGAGCTGAATAAATTTGCTCTGCTTTTGCCTTGCCCTGTTTGAGAAATGATATTTTACTAGTTTTACATGCTTACTTTTTCACTCACAGGATTAAGGATGGGATACAGGAACTCTACCCAAAACTGATATTTCGCTTTCCAATCATGGATAAGAACTTTCCCTAAGAGCATGTTCTAAAAACTTGTCTAATTAGAGACACATACACAATTCCAAGACTAAACTCTGAATTTTGTTTGACTCATGCATCTTATAGCATATTTTCATCTATCAGATGGTCAGACCACTTGGGGCTCCAGAACATGTCATTTCACCCCTGTACCAGTGGGGTTGTGCAGGCCCATGAATTCTCCTTCTTCATTTGAAGTAGGGAGACTTTCATATCATGTCATTTTCACTGTACTTGTTCTATTGTAGTTTCCATGGTAATAACTGCCGGAACTGAGCTGCTGGATTTTATAGGGAAAATGGAGCTACTGATTGTTCTATCATGCGTGTAAACCCTTTTGAGCCCTAGTAAAACTCAGAGTGGCCTGGGATATCCCTCTACCAAATCAGACTGTTTACAGGTTTTTAGAATGGTTGGAGCATATAGATTTTACTTGTAGATTTTTGAATCATCCAGGTTTAGCCCTTTAAGAGAAGTCATTTATTTATTATAGTCACTTCTAGCCTGCCACTTGAGAATGCCTCCTTCCACTGAAATCTTAATCTTCAATACTTTCTTTAATGACTACTTTTCATTGCATGAAGTAGCTGGCCTCTGGTCCCATAGTGGGTGGTCATTTAACAGTAATTAATGATGTGCTGTGACCCTAACTCAGCCAAGCCCTGTTGGCTGTCCTTCTGGGACAAAGACCCAACCTGCTGAACCTGAATGTTGGCCAGTGATTGAGGGCTTGCTGATTTCTTTGCCTTTTCATTTTCTAGGGTTAGACCCTGGGCAGAATGAGAAGACTCTGCAACCCCCTCTAAAAGTGTCACCAGGCATCAGAAGAAAATATAGGCACTGAAATCCAGAGCCTAAGAGCCCAAAAGAGATGGCAAGTGGAGATAGTAAGGAAGGCTATGGGCAGGCAGTTAAGCCAGGGATATTCAGGGCAAGCCAGGACTGGCTTTCTATGGGGTAGCAGGGAAGGAAGGGGACCAGGAAGAGAGAGACAAGCAGAGTCATGGGAGAAATTGCAGAGGAGGCTCTCACCATCAGCCATATTTGGACTTTAGGACCAGTTCTGGAATGTTCATATAGAGAAGATTCTCTTTTCTGCTTGCCAACTTATTTCCAAATGGCTATATTTGACATAAAGAAAATACTAGACAATTATTTGAGATTATGCATTGAATAAGGTTTTTGTTTGTTGGGTTTTTGTTTGTTTATTTGTTTGTTTTTGGCAGGGGTGGGGATCAAACCCAGGGCTTCATGCACGTTAGGCTAGTGCTGTATACTGAACTACACCCCCAACCCTACATAAATGATTTTCAATACTAGCTGTACTTGAGAATTATTTGGGAATTGGAAAAAGCCCAGAGATTGTGATTTACTTCTTCTCTGGAAGAAGCCTGGGTGATGATATTTTGAAAACTACTAATGTTTATGAACTTGGGTCCCTGAGTCTTCAACTCTCCTGAAGTCACAGTTGAAGTGTCAGGAGGCTCTCAGGATGCCCACTTGCTTCTGAGCCCTCTAGTCACAGCCATTACTTTCTTTCTCTGTCAGGGAACTAGCTTCCCTGAGTCAGTGTCCACACGAGCCAGCTGCTGGCTCCCACAGTGACAATGGTTAGTTTCCAGAGGCGGATCTCCAGGGCTAAGGCAGGTCCCTGGCCATTCAGAAATGCATGGGTGCTGAGGAGCATCACTTCATTGTTAACGAGCCTCAGAGCATGGTAGGACCTTTTAGCTATTTCAGAGAATGGACTAGTTAAGAATTACTTTTAAGGTTTAAAATGTCCTGTGACCTTTTTCCTATAATTCAATAAAAATTTTTTTTAAAAAAAGAAGAAGAATAATGAAGGAAAAGATATCTTTTTATTTCAATTCACTTACATTCAACACCTTGCAAAGGTCAGAGCAAGAAGCCCTACTAAGTGCGAATCAGGTTCACCCCAGACAAGAGAAAAGGTGTTCCTCTCCTCCTTTTTTTTTCCCCCTTCTTTTTGGTGCTGGGGGTTGAACCCAGGGTCTTGTGCATGTCCAGCATGTGCTTAGCCATAAGATACACCCGCAGCCCCAGGGTATTCCTCTTAAGGGCTCTGCCCATTTTATCTTGGTAAGGAAGTCTTTGCCAGAGGTTTAGCCCCCAAGCCAACTCTGCTGACTTGAGGGCCAGTGGGGAGCAGGATTTCAGAGTGCCACTTCCCTGGTGTGATTGCAGGCAGGACCCCTGCACTAGGGTCCCTGTGCTTCTGGATTCTTACCTGTTTCCTTCTTTTCTGCTTGGTACACTTGGATTCCTGTTAACCTCACTATTTTAATTCCTTAGGCATTCCAGAAGTGTTCCTTTATGGAAGTAAATTCAAACAGTCATGCTGAGCAGTCCCGGGCTGACAATCACGTTAAAGACACTAGGCCAGGCGCCACAGTGCCAACCAAGGAGAAGAAGGTAACAACGTGGCAATTATGCATTTGCCACATGGTCAGACAGCCCTTTCTTCCTTGCTCTGACACTAACACGGCTCTGTTGCACTTGACCTTCATGCCTCCCTCTCCCTCTCTCTGCTTTTTTTTTTTTAAACTAATAGAGACCCAGGTTTAGGTTGAGATCAGAGATACCTAGCTCAGGTTTCCATAGTGAACACTGTGTCTCTGTGTCCAGCATACAATAGTGTATGCAAAAGCTAGACAATAGCTTCCCAAACTAAAGAGTATTCAATTTTCTAGAATAACTCTAGAAAAAAAAAAGAATAGAAATAGCAACCAAATATATAGAAGCTTTTCCAACTTTTAACATGTCTTCTGCACCCAAAAGAAAGAAAGAAACTATGTTAAAAATAGGTGAAAGCCTTAGATTCAGGGGAGACCAGCATAACAGAAAATACCTCTGTCATATATGTATAAATATGGAATCATAGAAACCTATGAGTATTTACATATATGTCCAAGGATGACCAAAAGAATTTTTGTGAAGTGTTACCAATTTTTAAAGTGTGTCTTCTGAGATACACTTCGGAGATAATTTTAGCACTGAAATACATTTGTAGCTTCTACATGATTGTCGGGGCTCTGAAACAAAGCAGTTGTCATTGCATACATACTTTAGAGAAAGGATGTTAACCTGGACACTGGAGCTGCAACTTTAAGTTGGATCTAGAGCACTTAAAAGTTGGGGTTTCAAGCCATCTTATTTTAATGAAGGCTGTTGTCTAAATATCAGGACAAAAAGCTTAACCAACTCAAGTCCTAACATTTCTCACCAGGAACTTATATTTCAGAATTCAGGGACTCGAAGTTTCCCTTAAATAAAGTCAAACCAATCAAGTGCAAGATAGCACCACAGCTTCTCCAGCTGGGATCCTTGGTCCATGTCTAAGTAAGCTCAGTGAGGGAGATGGCACGTCACAGTGTCTGAGGGCTGGTCTGACCCACCTTCAAGAAATCTGCTCCTCTCTAGCTCACAGCTAGCATAGAGCCCTTGGATGAGCCACATCTGCCACGTAAGGGACATACAAAACTGTTACCGGGGAAAGGGGAATCCTCTGTACCAGGGGAGATCACGAGATTATTGATAAATTTTTCTCATGAAGAAAACCTCCTAATTTGAACTCATAAAGTCACACTGGAAATATATTGCTTTTTCAGTGTGTGGAATTTTCTTATGTGACCTTATTAAAACTAACTCATGGGTGGCCTCTGGTGTGACGCAGCATGCCTCTGGCATATTTGGGCCAATGCAACCATTTCTGTCTAGAACACTGACTGGGAACTTGAAACTTGTCAAAAATCCCTTTGGAGGCAAGTATTGACTCATTGTAGAACTTTTCAAATCTCATGCAAATTGTTGCATAAGATTTCTTGTTTTCCATAATTAGAAATCCATATCCCATTGATATCATTTGTCACAACCAAGGATCCTTTGGAAAACCAGCAGGTCTTTCTTGAGTGCCCAGCACTGGGTTTAATTGCAGATGCTTTTCTTGGATCATTCTACTCAGATACAGATCTACTTCATAATAACCATAAGTTTCAAATTTGTCTCCCAGTTTTTGTCATTATTAACCTCTACCTGGGCTATTTGTCTGTCCCATAAATGAATTGTTTTCCTCTTATCATTATGAAGCTCTAGCCTAATACTTTGCTTTTATGCAATTTTCTTGTAACTATGTCTCTAATTTTGGTTTATTGTCCATTTACATATTGAGTACGGTTCTCTAGTGATCTAAGCAATCTAAATCTCGGGGCCTACAAACATATTAAAGAGGCTTAATTAGTTTTCACATAGAGTCTTGACCATCTCAGACTAAAAAATCATCTTCTGTTTACATGACACTTTTGACCCAGTGTCATCCTTGCTTTGATATATTTATTCCATTTTCTAGGTCATGATAAAAATGATAGTTCACTTGAAATCTAATCTCAACACCTTTAATGTAATGACTGTCCACTGGAGTATTTCTGCTACTAAATCAGTATCAAAATACATGTTCTGCAGGGTGACACTGGAAATATTTAACATGGGTGTGGCATGGGCCCTGACCAACCAGGGCAGATGCCCTAATAAATGGGAGGAGGAAGACACACCAGCCAGGCATGTATCTTCCCAAGATTATGTGCCAATCCCTTCTTTGATTCAGAGGGTAAATTCTCACTGAGATCCTAGCATAATATGCTAACTCCATATTTGGAGTTGAAACCTTAAGCCAGAACTTTATTTTTCCTTTTAAAGCCATTCACTTGACATGTTAGTTGTTTTATAATCTAAACATTTTAAATCCCACAAGAAAAATGGTATGGTTCAAACTGCAGCACTGCCCTTTTGCAGGGGGACTTCAAGGTTAGGACATGCAGAAGTTAAAACAGGAGGTGTTGGGTGGCTAATGTGCCTTGTACCCTGTGAATATTTCTGTGTAATTAACACTGACTTTGCCATTTGTGTGTTATTCCTTGCGTGTAAATGAACATTCTTTCCATTTTTAACCAGGGCAGTAGGATTGCTTTGGGTTGACTTTGGTGGGCCTGGGTTATTGTGCTCTATTACGCTGTCATTGGTTTAACCAAATAGCCTTCTTTGGGATTGTGTTGCACCCTGTTATAGTCACCACTTCCTTTGGGGATTTGACAGTAAGAAGGGGCAGCAATGCCTTGGAAGCCATGGACATCACTAATATCCAAGTGGTGGCATGGCCTGAGTCTGCCCATACACCCAGGCTGGCAAGATTGTGGTTCTAGGGGAAGCTCCATTATTACCTGCTTCCTCACTGTTGGGCTCTTTA
Source organism: Geosciurus inauris (assembly GCA_004024805.1). NCBI lineage: Eukaryota > Metazoa > Chordata > Mammalia > Rodentia > Sciuridae > Geosciurus > Geosciurus inauris. The sequence goes on from PVHX01005759.1 coordinate 93,933, forward strand.
GTCCTGAGTCTTGGCAAGATCCTCCAAAATGTGTCTTTGCTCTATGCCACAAAATGTAGAGAATAAAAGCTGCATGGTAATACACAGAGAAGTAAAGCTGAATTATAGTGTCACCGTGACTGTCGTAGCTTAACATATCTATTTTGTGTTTAGATCACAGTCATGCACCACATAACAATGTTTTGGTCCACAGTGGACCTTATATACAGTGGTGATCCTAAAAAATCCCTGTCCTCTAGCAACATCCTCTGTAGCCATAAACTCATAGCACAGCCCATTATTGCCATATTTGTTGCCATGCTGGTGGAAATAGACCATGCATCCAGTCATGTAAAGGTGTAGCACACACAATTATGCATAGTACATAATACTTGATAATAAACAACTGTCGCTGGTTTGTGTCTCTTCTAGATTTTGAATACCTATGTATCCTTGATACTTTGTATCATTGCTTTAGTGTGCACTTCTACTTATTAAAAAAAAAGTTTACAGTAAGACAGTCTGCCCTCTTGTGCTGGCAGCAACCTTGTACATCAAGAGGCTACACTGAGTGGTTAATGTACCTTCTAGGTTTGTATAGGCACACTCTATCATGTTCACACAACAACGAAATTACCTAATGATGCATCCGTCACAAGAGGTCCCCATCGTTAAGTGATGCATGACTGTATTTGTGGCAGCATTATCACTGTGAATTTGGATTTGATTGTCTCAGCTATCAATTTGAAGGTTATTTTGACCCCTTGACACTTGTGTAAAAACTACAAAGACATTTTCAATCTATCCTTTGTACAGGGAAAAATGTTTTGTCTTGTTTTGTTTTTTTAATCTCAAAGCACCATACTTGATCAATGCAGCAGTCTTAATGGGACAATTTTCACAGAAGCAGAGATAGGAAGGAATTCAAGCTGGAAGGGACATTTAAAATATCCTGGTCTTGTTCCTCAGTTGCTAGGCAAGAAAACTAAGGTGCAGAAAAGTGAAATAAATAACTTGCTTAAAGTCATACACTTAAGAGAAAGATCTGGATTAGAATCTGAACATGCTACTTCTCCATACGCTGTGCTTTCTGCAGTTCTGGCTCCAGATTCAACTAAGATCACAATCAGACGCTGAAAAGAAGTTGTATTGATTTGTCCCCTTATTCACTTAAACGCTCCCCCATAAAATTTTAAATACTTGAAATATTTTGCTAATTGAGACTTTCATCTTGTACAAACACAGGGCATTTTTGGAAGTTGGAGAACAAAGCAATCCCAGGTAAACAGAGCCATAGGCTTTGGATTGGCGTGTTACCGTTGTGTTTGACCAGCATGTTTGGAAATGTAATTAAAGAAACAATTTAGTTATAGTCCACTTTGGGGGGATGTGGTTTTGTGGAGTAACATGTCCTACACTATTCTACCAGAATTTGGAATTTTTCCATGAAGATGTACGGAAATCTGATGTTGAATATGACAGTGGTCCCCAAATGGAATCCCAAAAGGTGAGTTCGCCACATCTGTGTTCCAGCTGATAACCATGCAGATTAACTACCTTCCCTTGCAGATCCATTGCTGATTAATGTGTGTGGTTTCCTCCTCCACTCTCGCTCGCAGGTTACTGCAGGGGCTCTAAGACCTAGTGACCCTCCTAAGTGGGAAAGAGGAACAGAGAATAGTATTTCTGACACATCCAGAACATCAGAATATAAAACTGACATCGTAATGAAGGAAAATTCCATATCCAATAAGAATTTATTCAGAGACAGCAGAAACTATTCCCAGAAGAATATGCCAAAGGTCAATTTCGGTTTCTCTAGCATGAACTCATTAGAAGATGAAATAAACAAAAGGCCTAAAATCTCAGGATTTCAGTATCCTCTACCTGACCCTGTGAATCAGAAGTTGAATTACGGAAAGACAAAGATAGGTGAACAAGGACAGGAAAATACAGATAAGTATCACATTCCCTCCCCTGCCAGATCAACAGAATTGAATATTCATGACATCCACACACCAGATCAAGATGGTCTCATGACAGATATTGGCCAAGTTGTCCTAAGACCCAAAGGGACTAGGCATGGAAACCTGAATCCTCCCGATGATGGAGAATCCATTCCAAGTTCTCCCACTGAAGAAAATTCAGTCACTGACAACATCGCTTTCATGATCACCAAAACCGCTGTCCAGGTTCTGTCCAGTGGGGAGGTCCATGACATAGTGAGCCAAAAGGGGCAAGATATACAGACAGTTAATATTGATACCAAGAAAGAGACAACCTCCCACCCAGAGGGAGCTGACGGTGAAGAGCCGGTCGTGTGCCTAGACAAGAAACCAGTTATCATCATCTTTGATGAACCCATGGACATCCGGTCTGCATATAAGAGACTGTCCACCATCTTTGAGGAATGTGATGAGGAATTAGAGAGAATGATGACCGAGGAAAAGATAGAGGAAGAGGAAGAGGAGGAAAATGGAGACTCCGTCCTCAAGAATGATGCTTCCCAGATGTTTCCTGCACAGGTTGCCTCGGGAAGTCTCAGTGTAGGACAGCAGACTGAGATGAAATTGGAGCCACCCTCCCTGTCAGCAGAGACCAAAACCCCAGCAGGACAAGACATGAATAAAACGGAGCACAGCAAGTTGAGCCTGGCAGATTCTCCAGATTCTGAAATCAAGTGTGACGTGGCCGATGACCAATTTGAAAGCCCCAAGAAAAAATTTAAATTCAAGTTCCCTAAAAAGCAACTTGCCGCCCTCACTCAGGCAATTCGCACAGGAACCAAGACAGGGAAGAAGACCCTACAGGTGGTGGTCTACGAGGAAGAGGAAGAGGACGGAACTTTGAAACAGCACAAAGAAGCCAAGCGATTCGAAATTACCAGGTCTCAACCTGAAGACACCCCAAAAGATATGGCTAGGAGACAGGAGCAGCTCAGTCTAGAAAACACAGTTCAGATTTCGAGAACTGATGAAATTAGAAAAAATACCTACAGAACGTTGGACAGCCTGGAGCAGACCATTAAACAGCTCGAAAATACTATCAGTGAAATGAGCCCCAAAGCCCTAGTTGAGACCTCGTGTTCCTCCAACAGAGAATCTGTTGCAAGCTCAGCCCACACAGCCCACGAGGCCTCTCCCCGAACCTTGCTAGTTCTGGATGAAGCCCCCCCTGCCCTAGAGCCCCCCACGTCAGTATCTTCAGCTTCACGTAAGGTACCTTGGTCTGGTGGAAAATGAAAAGACCCAACTGCTTTCTTAAACCTGCCATAATCACCATTAGCAAAAGGTGTCTTGTGATTTAATTGCTTCCTTTCAGGTGGCTCGTGTTTTATTTGTCTGTTCGCCACGATCCCTTCCTCTCATCCTTTCTCACCTTCAAAGCAACAACAACTAGGTGTCTAACAGCTAATTGATTCTGTTTTGACCTCTGTTGCTGATTGGTGTCGGGTAAACGTCCGGATGCTGGGTCAACCATTTGCTCTGGAAATGATTGCTCTGATACTCACATTAAAATCCGTTTGATCAGTAGTGAGCAGTTGATTCTGTTTGATTCTTCCAATTAACCCCAGTCGGTGTCTTCTAGATCTGTCCTGCATGTAGGGCTCTGGCTTCTCCCTTTTGGCCTTCTCTGCACACAGAGTAATGACCCACTCACCTGCTTCTCTTTCTCTTCCCCCTCTCACTGGTCCTTCCCACAGGGTTCTAGCGGGACCCCCCAGACGAGCAGGATGCCCGTCCCTATGAGTTCCAAGAATAGACCCGGAAGCCTGGACAAACCTGGCAAGCAATCCAAACTGCAGGATCCTCGCCAATATCGTCAGGTAGTTTTACCTTAAACCCAATTTTGGATGGACATGATTGCCGTTATGAAGCAAGTCACTGCTTTAGTTTATACCAAATGCTATGTTTTCTTTGTAAGATATGGTTTACAATAGACATCCTGGATCTGGGGGCATGAAGAAAGTCTTTAAAAAAAAACAAACCTTTGTTAAACTTTTCACCACGCTCTTGCATGCTTGCAATAAAACATCTTTTACTTTGTGACTCCAAATTTTAACTGTTAACACATGGTGCCAGACCAGTTGCATTTCCGTTGGTGAACCTAGTGCTTCATCAAGGACACGTTGGAAAGCAGAGACAAACCAACCTGCTGTTGAACTGCCCTTAAAGACACCAATACTAACGTCTGTGTTGACTGCATCTCTAGGAGCACATTAACTCCAATCACAATTTCCCACCCACACCCAATAATAATCCCAGTGCAGGCCAACCTTGCCCACGGGAAGTGGTAGTTGGAGTGACGTGACATGCTTTCTTCTTTTCCGCCTGCCTGGACGTCCTTTGCTATGTGGTTGGACTGGGGTGGGTGGGCGGTTGGGAGCGAGGGTGGGGAATCTGCCAGGTCTAGAAAAGCACAAGACTTAGTTCAGGCCTTGAACTATTTTGTTATTCTTTTATTGATTGAGTCTCAGAAGGGCTGTGTTGCCAGGCCCTGTGGGCTGATCGTGTTACCAGCTTTCTGATAAACTGTCTTCCGCCATCTTTGTTCGCAGGCTAATGGAAGTGCTAAGAAAGCTGTTGGGGACTGTAAGCCTACTTCCCCCTCCTTACCTGCTTCTAAGATTCCAGCCCTTTCCCCCAGCTCTGGGAAAAGCAGTTCTCTGCCCTCTTCTAGTGGTGACAGCTCTAACCTTCCTAATCCGCCTGCTACTAAACCATCGATTACTTCTAACCCTCTCAGCCCTCAAACAGGACGATCCACTCACTCCGCCTCCCTCATCCCTTCTGTCTCTAATGGCTCCTTAAAATTTCAGAGCCCCCCTCACACAGGTAAAGGTCACCACCTTTCATTCTCACTGCAGACTCAAAATGGCCGAGCAGTCCCTCCTTCCTCTTCCTCTTCCTCCCCTCCCTCCCCTGCCTCCCCGACCTCCCTCAGTCAAGGTGCCAAGGGCATCAGGACCATCCATACTCCCAGCCTCACCAGCTACAAGGCACAGAATGGAAGTTCAAGCAAAGCCACCCCTTCCACAGCAAAGGAGACCTCTTAAAGGCCAAATCCTGTTAGGCACCAGTCGGAGTTACTTTTTTTGTTTTGTTTTGTTTTTAATTTTTAGCAGTCTGCAACAACTGTTTTCACAAGAGAATGTAACATATTGTTGTACTGTTTGAGGCTTGATGAGAAGTATGTGTTAAATACTGGATTAATAGATCTCGGTAAAGCTTGTTTGTTTTTTACTTTGTTGCTGTTGTAACTACATAGTGTTTACTGTCTAGAATTGATATCTATCCAATGGGGTGAGCATGTGCTACCAAAAGAGAGTATGGGGAGAGGACAGGGTGTGCAAGAGATGGGAAAACTGTATTAAGCATGTAAAACATGTATGATTCCAGAACTTTAGTATGTTTTGTATAAAAATATTTTTCATTACGGAGACTAGAAGTGAACAGAGAAATACACAAGTGTGACTATATAAATTGTAAAACAGATACTATAATATTTCCTTTTATTTTAGTGTTATTTAGCTTTATTACAGATTCTATTTTTGTCAAAACTTCATGGTTCCTTTCAAGATCTTTTTTGCCAAAACATTTTGATACTATAGCATTGTACATTTGAAAGTAGTGTGCTAGACTCTAAGCCAATGAACTTCTACGTAAGCCAATAGGGAGGCTTCTGTAGAAAGCAGTTTATCAAAACTATTGCACTGCCATAAAAAGTATGTATAATAATTTGGTAGCCCAAGCAAGCTTGTTTTCTTTGCTTTTTTCTTTCTTTTTTTCCTTTTAAACATGTTGAGATTCTCTAGTTGGTTTCTTTGCAGTACCTAACCCCTTCCTTTGTTTTCTGAGACCTGGTAACCCACACTATTGCATTGTGGATTTGAAAATGTACACTTCTGTACTGTTCTGTAAACTGATCAACTTTTGTAAATATCTAAATAGACAAAAATACTGTATGTGATAGCACATAGAGTAGATTTCCCACACCAAAGTTAATTTGTATGCATGCTTTAAAATTATATATTGGAATGGGCAGAAATGGGGCTATCCATACATTTTTAAAAAGCAACGAGTTTGCACAGCTAGAGTGTTTTGTAAATAAATGTATTTGTATAACACAGTCATGTAATATACAGAACTATAAGCAGAGACTTTGCAAAACTAAATAAAGGGCTGCATGCTTATTATTTTTTGTACCTTGTCACTATAACTACTTCCTAGTCAAAGAACAAAATGTCACCATTACCCAGTTAAGTGTTTTTGGCTTTGAGGGCATTATAAATAACATGTAACCCACAACCTCTCAGACAACGCTGCTTTTCTGAAAACTTTGGGGTGACTAATGATGAGTTCCTAATAAATTAATTGCAAGTGACGTAACTTGTATGTAACCTGCCGACTCACTCTCTTCTTTGTGGCTCCTCAAGGTTTGGCTAAGAGAGAGCGAACCTGGTTGCCAAGTTTCCACCCTCACTTCTTGGAGAGCCTCTTACTTACATCTTTCTCTGTTTTCTTACATTTCCAATAGAAGTAAAATAGAAATAAAATGACTTCACCACTGAGATGTATTTTTTTTTTTTTTTGAGTTCTCAATTGGAAAAAAAAAAATGTTGGTCTAGAGGGAAATATACTAGCAAACATCACACTGTATGTTTTCATTTTTAAACAAATAGGAGGAAAGTTGGTGAAAACACCAAAATTGTAAATCGACTGCAGAAACAATCTCAGGAAACTGCTTATCATTATTTTCCTCCTCCAAAATACTTAATTTGGTGGCTTGATGTAAATTGTAAAGACTTACACTTTAGAACCCAGTTGTATGAGCCCAAGCTTCAGACTTACTGAGCTGGGATGTTTTCACCAGAAATACTTTAATTTGTCTGTACTCGTTATGGTAATGGTAATCACGTGTTAGCACTTAAGCACGTACTTACATATAAAAGTTTGCAACATTTCAATCATCTCCCATGATCTCACTACATTAAGTTTGTATGTATGTGTATACATATATAATAACTACTATAATAATTTTATATTATATATAAATAATAACTAGCCAATCCATGATTTGTTTCTATGAAGAGAGTTCTCTGTGAGCAGCTAAATAGCACACTGTGGCTCACGTTTTCAGTTTGACTTCAGACTTCCCATTACTTCAGAAGGTCATGCAGGTAATAGTTCATTTCAGCCAAGGTAAGGCTGCAGGACGCAGCCTGTTCTCCAGGTAAGGCACAACTCAACTCAGATCCATCACCTCTCCTGACTGCTGCTTCCTTTTCAGCAAATTAGAAACTACTAGAGCTGCAGATCGCAATCCAGGTGTACATAGGCTGCCTATGACCACACCTACCAAAAAGGCACCTATCATAAAGTGGGTGCCTTGACTTCCTGTTTTAGTCTGACGTACCTTGTAGGAAGCCCAGTGGCACCCTGTCACCTTTGGCCCAGTGAAAACCTTCCCACCCCACGTGGTTGTTTGTAACATAACCCCCATTTGTTCCTCGTCTCTCTGACCCAAAACACAGCACAACTCACAGCAGCTGACCATGATAAGCAACACCAGAAAAGCATAAATAAGTTCCCCCTGCCCACATTTTCTTCGAACCAGTCAATCCACACTCCCACGGGAAAGTCCAAGACAGAACACGCCCACAGGCCGTGATGAGGACATGGCCCCTCATCCTCTCTCGCTTGTCCCCCATCTGCCCGTTGAGCTCTCTGCTGTTTCCAGGCTTCCCGTCAGCTCCCATCTGCTTCCAAAACTCTCTAGGATCTGTAAGTAATGAATTTCCTCTGTTTTGTGCATTTTGAACCTGTTGTGTCTCACCTGAACAACACTTGAACCTAGACCACCCCACCTCCCTTTGGGACTCTCCTAGAGAGTGGTTACTTGGCTCATGGCCACTCCCAACTGACCCCAAAACAGAAACTAACAAAAATGACAACAGCACCTTGATTGCTTTAATATCAAAAGTGTGTGATGTTAGGATGAATAGCTGGATTTTCAGATTTTATTAAATTATTAACAGACTCACTTAAGGGGGAGTCTGTCATTCAACTAATCTCTATGTCTAAAAAAAGATTCTTGGAAATAAACTAGATGAGCTTTTCAGAATCATTCAATATCAACTCACTGAGCCAGCCTTGCTAAGTACCTCATGTACATAGAGCAGGGCAGCAGGTGGGGGTGGCTGTGACTTGTGACATCAGTACCTGCATCCTGGTTGTGCAACCGAGCACATTTCCCTTTCATCCTCTCTTAATAAAGGATCCTACCTGGTAAGATTGTTGGGAGAATGAAATACAAAACTCATAGACTGAGCCTAACACTTAATGCTTCTCCACGAAGGTTAGGATTATTGTGATCGCTGCTACGACGGTTTTGCCCTTCAGAGGCTTCTAGTCTGGTTGAGGGTGGGTGGCAGGGGAGGAACAAACACATGCCTCACATGCGAGGTGGACATGCCAGGGTGAGTCCTAAAGGTTGGCTGCAGGAGTCCAGAGCAGAGGTCTTTTCTAGCGTTTCGTGGAGGGTGGTGGCATTGGGCCCTCATGGGTCTTTTCTCACAGAACCTTTAACAGTGTTTCAGCATTAAAGAAGCATCTTGTCTTGTAGTGCTGCTTGTGACTAGAATTTTTTTCCAATGTAAAATAGACGTTGGCACAAATTTGGAGGAAAGCCAAGGCCCTGGGAATCATGGCTGCAAAAAAGTCGTCTGTGGAGTTGCCTTCTCAGGCCTGGGAGCAGGTGCTCCCAAATTGCCCAACTAGGCACCCAGATGGTGCCCAGAGCGCCAGGAACAAGACCCGTGAGGAAAGGGGATGCATCCACGGGGCACAGACAGGTTTAGCCATCGTCCCCGCTCTTCCGGGCTAGATTCATAGGCAAACCCAGTCCTCTTCCCAAATCCCCACTCTATAATTCTAACTAACCTCCTTCCTTTCTTCTCCAGTACTCTGTAAGGGCAGACATTTGAGCAACCAGGAAGCTTTTTGGCAGGAGTTAGAGGAATGATAACTGCTTCAACCAACTGAAAGAGAGTTTTGCAGAAGTAACCAGACATTGTCCAAGAAAATGGACAATGTATGGACTAGCCATACAACCAAAGTCCCTGATCTTTGCCGCTGAGCAGGTAACATCCAAAGACTAAAGGATCCCAAGAGCACAAAATCCCATGGAGTAGAAAAATCCCAGACCCCGGCAGACTCTGGTTCCTCTAGCCCTAGAGATGGCACCTACCTTAGAAACCCATCACCACCCTATGACCCAGAGCAGGAAAGTTAATTATGTGCAACATCCTCTGTAAAAAGGGGGGAATTTACAGTGCCTACCTTAGGTTTAAATAAATGCTTATTGTTTTAAGTGCCTAGGATTTACAAGGATTTCTTAGTCCTTGTGTCTGTGAACATATCATCAATAATGGCCATCAGGGGCTAGGTATAATGCTAAGGTGTTTGACAGCCATTGCTTGTTTTTTTCCTTTTTCCTTTTCTGTCCAACCATTGCTTTTTAATCTCCAAACTCCCTGTGAGGACTTTACGGTCCTTCTGCCTCTTCATCTCACTGTAGAAAATGAGACTGATAAGCGTCCCCTTCAAGGAAGGCCCCTACCTTGGAAGCCCTGCCTTCCCAGGCCACACCTAGGCCCTGCCCAAGCTGCGCTCTGTTGCCTGTGAGCCCCACCCCTTGCAATCCTCCTGTAACTTTCATTCACCTGCTGGGGTGCTGGGGCTAAGCTGCTCCCAAGCACCTCCTAAAAGGGGTTCTCTAGAGCTCTGTTTCCTGAGACTTTAGACCATGGACTTGTGAAGACACTTTAGCCTCTTGGCCTTTGAAATTCAAGAACAAGTTTTGATCCTATCAGATCCAAGGTCCCCTTTTAAATATATGAGAGAAAATTCTTGATGTATCCTGCTTACTCTCCTAGTTTCCAAAACAAAACATTACAGAAAGCCTTAGCAGTAGTAATAATAAGGGCATCAAACTAATCAGCAAAATTCAGAGGAGTGTTGGGGACTTAAAAACCACAAATGTTTGGTGATGAGGCTTTTCTCAAACAATGAACAACTCTTTTTAAAACTTCAGACAGGGCTGGGGATGTGGTAGAGTTCTTGCATAACATACAAAGCCCTAGGTGTTTGATCACTAGTACCATAAAAAAATAAAAACTTCAGACAAACCAAAGTATGATTCTCCCTTGTCTCACACACTTCTGGAAAATTTATAGCATATTTTAAGAAAGAATAAAAGCAGGGTGTGGTGGCAAACACCTGTAATCCCAGCAGCTCGGGGGGCTGAGGCAGGATAATTGCAGGTTCAAAGCCAGCCTCAGCAACAGCAGAGCACTAAGCAACTCAGTGAGACCCTGTCTCTAAATAAAATACAAAAAAGGGCTGGGGATGTGGCTCAGTGGTTGAGTGCCCCTGAGTTCAATTCTATTACCCCAAAAAAAAAGAAAGGAAACTTAAATGTAAAGTGGAATTGGCGCCTAGGCTCAGATAATTATAGCAGGTTTTCAAAATGCCAATGGATGTTGCCAGGTCCTGCTGGACATCTTCCCCTCCACACTCAGTGCCAGCTCCACCACCATCACTGGAACAACTAACACACTCTCTACAAATACCCAGAATCCCCCCCCCCCCCGGGCAGTACTGTTTTCACTGAAAGCCAGTGGCATGGAATAACAGGCATGGGCTTCATTGTTGAAAAGGTCACGTCAAATAAGTGCACAGGATCCAACCATAAGAAGCCCCCATGGGACTGGCCTGGTGACCCCTCTGCACATGATGGTGGCACTTCAGGGACACACATGGAGTTCGGTCATGCCTCAACATTCTTCTACCATGACTGGAACTTCCCTGTGAAACCTGAATCCATTTTTGGCTCTTGTCATTTGTGCTTGGAAGGGTGAATGATTGATCCATAAGCAACTGTGAGGAGGGCAAAAGGGGAGGTCTCGGAAAGGTGAGAGCGAATGGGTGGGACAGCTGAAGCTCTGGGAGTGGCAGGGGTGGGGGGCTCACCACTTAGAACGGGCAGCATAGATGCAGATGCCCTCCCCCGCTGATCTTCTAACAGGAGAAGATGGGAACAGTGAGATACACCCCACTAGCAGAGGAACCCAAGAAAGCCCAGTCTTTCATCAGCATAGCTTTGATTCACCTGCCAGGTTCTCAAACTAGCTGTAGGCTGCTGTCACCTGGGAGGTGCTCAGGGTACAAGTGGGGTTTCACAAACATCCCCAGGCAATGCTAATGGTGTAGCAGGACTGAACCAGTCTTCCACAAGAGAAGCAGTGGGCAATAAGAATAATAAAGGTGAGTTGACTATTGCCGCATAGCAGAAAATTCATGCTTGAAGAGTACTGGCTCGAGCCCAGCAGGGGGTGTCTCACCTGTAATCCCAGAGGTTCAGGAGGCTGAGGCAGGAGGATCACAAGTTTGAGGCCAGCCTCAGCAACTTAGCAAGACCCTGTCTCAAAACTAAAAGGCTGGGGCTGGGCGCAGTGGTGCACGCCTGTAATAATCCCAGCACTTAGGAAGGCTGAGACAGGAAAATCGCGAGTTCAAAGCCAGCCTTAGCAACGGCAAGACACTAAGCAACTCAGTGAGACCCTATCTCTAAATAAAGTACAAAATAGGGCTGGGGATGTGGTTCAGTAGTTGAGTGCCCCTGAGTTCAATCCCTAGTACCCCACCACCACCAAAAAAAAAGGCTGGGGATGTGGCTCGGTGGTCAAGCACCCCTGGATTCAGTTCCTAGTACCAAAAAAAAGTATTGGTTTGGTCATCGCTTTTTTTTTTTTTTTTTTTAACTTTCCAACTGTGTTCTTTAAAAGTTAGAATTTGAAAACAGTATTTGTCCTCCTGCTAGATAGTCACTTGGTGTCTTTTTTAGAGATAAGCTTGGTTTTTGACACTTCCGTTCCGTGGGCATCTTCCAATCCTGGCTGGACTGAGCTTTGTTCACCAGGAGCAGACGTTTATAGTATTAAGTCTTTGGAGTTGAAACAGTTTAAGGACTTGGCTTTCAGTGCAGGTGTGGCTCTTCCATCAGCCTCTGGAAATTCTGGAATTTCCCACAACATTTCCTAATATTCAGTTAAACGGCATGTTCCAAGTATGTGTGTCACAGGGGTGCCCCAGATGGTAAATAACATGTTAGTGATATACTTCACATGCTACCTCTGACAAGACATGAATGCACAAAGCAAAACTTCCCACCCCTTTTGGGAGTGTAGATGTGACATGGGGTTTGGGGATATAGCAGGGGAGTTAAGAAACAGATGCTCATGGGCAGGAGGAAAGCCTGTCTCAGATGACCTTGCAAGTCAAAGTTGGGAGGGTGATGTAGAAGTTCCCACGCCATCAGGTGAGAAGTACAGGCAGCACCAGGTCCAGAACAAGAGCCCTCAGCCCATTTCCTACTGGTCAGAGGGCCAGCTCTTCCCTTAGCCCCTTCCCTGCAACCTCAATCCCTGACCTCAATGTTGCCCTGTCTGCATCAGGCAGGTTGGTGTTGGGCACGTTGTTTCCACTCCTTCAGCAGCTCCTAGCTCTGCCTCAGTTTCTCTCTCATCTGCCAGCTTGGTCTGCCTGCCCCACTACCTCCTGTCTCACCCCTCAGCCATGCTGACCAGGCTTGGGCTGGCTCTGCCATCCCTGGGATCTCCTTGCTTCTGCCCCAGGGCCCCTTTTCAGTCCACATCTTTGGCTTCACTATTGGTCCATATTAAACAAGCCCTTTGCTGTGGACACAGGAAATGGGGACCACTCTTGAACCCTTCCCAAGTCAGCACATCTCCACAGGGCTACATAGGGAATCCAGACCACTGGCAAGAGACTGTCATGTCCTCCTGTGTGCAGAAGGCCTCGAGTCCTCTCAAGCACATCTCCATCATTTTAAGGCAGCATTAAAAGTGGACGGTGCTGTCCTTTACCCAGATTGAATCTAAAATTTCATATTACATTAAAGGTTATGAATGGATTAGAGAGTGATCACCTGCCTTAGATCTATGAGGAAGGTAAAGTCTGTTGCATTTCCTTTTATGGCCATCTCTCACCCTGATCTCCTCCTCTCATGACAGACCAGAGGCAGTCAGGGGTTCCAGCCACCTGTCATTCAAGGTCCTGGTCTTCTCTGGGCCACAAAGGAACTTTCCAGGCACAGTCACTGCACTTCCTCAGAAGTGGTTGTGTGGGGTTTTTGTTTGCTTCATCTAACATCATCTGAAAGCCAAGAGGGTGTATTTTATAGGACAGTTCCCTTGCCTGGAAGTGGAATCAGGCAGGCAAACCTGTAGGAATAAATAGATCATGACACGGGTGACAGTTGAACATCCTTTGTCTTCACAAATGAAGAGAGTCACAGTGGAAGGGGCTTCGCCAGGCCTGACAAGCCTTCCCCAAGCTGGTTAAAGAATGTCCTGTCCTTGACACTCCAAAGAAAGGGGCCATGAATCCTCCTGCTCCCTCTAAAACCCTGCACAAGGAAGACACTCCTGGAGAGATCCATAGCAGGACCTGCCAAAAACCATGTAGACCCATGCTCTTCTGTGAGGACACTAGCTAGTAGAGGGGAATGTGGAGGGCCAGACTAATAAGTTCCCCACTATTCACATCATCCACCAAAATCTCTGAAGACTTGAGATTTTTCTTTTAAGAATCTACAGCAGTTTAGGAAAAGATTGTTCACCTGCCGCCACCTCGTGGTCATTTCTGGAACTTCCTCGAAGAGACGAGAGAAGCCTCGCTCCTCCTCAAAATCTCTCCACTTCCTACATTGCAGTTTTTACTCCAGTTATAAAAATGCAAAATTGACCAGCTTATGCAGCTGTTGCCCTGGATGAAAGTGTGAGGCAGGTGGCATTTGTCTTCCCTTCTAGAACTACTCACCACCACCCATCATTCCTATTTTGGGGGGAAGTGAAATGACAAATGTTCCCTTCTAAACACTTCAGGACTGCAGGAAAAGAATGTTTAACTTGTCCATTGATGGAATCTGAGTGTCAGATGGCAGATCCAAGGTGGAATTCCCTGGAACTCAAACCCAGGAAGCAGAAACAAGTCCACATGAGGTGGCCCTCTCCAACCTGCTGGCCATTTTGCTCTGCTCACTCAGCTTGCTGTTCTTTGATTTCTAGCTGTGGAATTTCTGAAGAAAGTTTTGCTAGCCATCACAGGGATATAAAAACTAAAAGCTGTAAACACATGGGTAAAACAGTATGCCACAGGAACACAGGGGGCCTGACCCATATGAGCGAAGCAGAGTGATAGTTCAATTTAGAAAAGGTAGTGACAAGCAGATGATGTATTTTAATCAAAATATGAATAAACATCTCCATGCAGAGCCAAGTGGGAGTGTTCCCTCTCTTAGCCCAAATGCTATATTCTTGCTAGGCAAAGTGGCATGCACCTGTGATCCCTATGACTTGGGAGGTTGAGGAAGGAGGATCACAAGTTTGAAGTCAGCCTCGACAATTTAACAAGAGCCTGTCCAAAAAAGGGATGGAAGTGTTGTTCAATAGTAGAGCACCATCCCCAGTGACAAAAAAAGAAAAAAGGTAGTTGTGACTGCATTAAATTCTGAACAGCAACATCCTACAGTTCACTTAATGATGTCTATCTCCAAAAGCCCTGAGCCCCTTCCACCTGTTCAAATGCTATTTTTGCAATTAATATTTTGGACTCAAGGACAAATTTATAGGTATCCCTCTCACATTTCCACCTGTTACACTCAACAGAGCATTCCAGGTGCATTTAAATAATATCCAA
>PVHX01005760.1:0-108658 GCA_004024805.1 Geosciurus inauris
TCACTTAGCATAATGCTTTCCAATTCCATCCATTTGCCTGCAAATGCCATAATTTTATTCTCTTTTATTGCTGAATAATAGTCCATTGTGTATATGTACCACAGTTTCTTTATCCATTCATCTATTGAAGGACATCTGGGTTGCTTCCACAGTTTTGCAATTGTGAATTGTGCTGCTATAAACATTGAAGTGGCTGCTTGACTGTAGTGTGCTGTTTTTAAGTCTTTAGGGTATAGGCCAAGGAGTGGGATAGCTGGGTCAAATGATGGTTCCATTCCAAGTTTTTTAAGAAATCTCCATACTGCTTTCCAGATTGGTTGCACCAATTTGCAATCCCACCAGCAATGTTTAAGTGTACCTTTTTCTCCACATCCTCGCCAGCACTTACTGTTGCTGGTATTTTGGATAGCTGCCATTCTGACTGGGGTGAGATGAATGCATACACCTTCTGCAACAGCAGGGCCTCCTCTTCCTTGTTCACTGTGTCAGCTGGACCTGAAACAGCCTGGCCTATTGTAGACCCTCAAGAACTTTGATCAATAAACGAATGAGAGCTGGGGATGATGGTGAACTGGAGAGTATTTGCTCTGTATAAAGGAAGCAGCTGCCACTAAGCTTTCACCAATTTTGCCACGTAGAAATGTAGGCCCAGAGTTACCAGATCTTCTGATTTGTTTCTTTAAGGAAGCCAGAAATCTTTATTTTCAGGTGAAGTTTCCAGGTTTAAAAGATATTGACCAAAATAAAACATGCTGAAATATCACATGGTACCCCATTAATATGTAGTATTTTTATGGTTTTATGTATTGATTAAAAATAAATTTAACAAAGGATAAAAGTGTGCAAGCCATAGTGTGTTGACTAAATATATCTTCAGGCCAAATGTGGCTTTCAGGCTGTTGTGTTTTTTAAGCTCTAGGCTAAAGCATTTCTAGGCTTAGAAAATGGAGATACCCTGCATTTATGTTCTATCAGAAAAGTTGAGATTAGGTGCCACCTGGACCCAGGCTGTGTTTGCTCTGAGTGTTGGGATGGGTTAGGGATCCCTGATCAGGGTTGAAAGAAACCAAGATCAGACATGGAGACTTTCATCAAGTTAAAGAGGCCACCTGCAGAAAATGGGTCTTTTAAAAAATTAATTGCCTTTTAAAAAGTCTCATTTTTCATGGTCAAAAGCACCAGAGAAATCCAAAAAGAATATTTTCTCATGACTTCCAGGAAAAACTTCAGTCTTAGGTGTCTCAGGCCAAGTGGGAACCGAGGTGTCCCCAAATGTAACATACCCAGGTATGCACAGCAAAGCCTGGGTCAGGCCCAGATGCATTTTCTCAGCACTTGGAAAGGAGGGGGCTCCTTTGCAGGGATGTCTACTGTGCCAAGATGGCAGGGAGAAAGCCAACAGAATACAAGTTGGCCCTGCTTCCCAGAGCCCTTGAATCCTGAGCCCTGAGTGGATGAGCAGCTCCAAGTAGTGAAACTAAGTAGCGTGTGAAGAACAGGCTGGTAATGGAATGTCACTTGGCACTGATGGAACTGGCTGCCTTGAGGGAACTATATTTATACCAGCACTCCCAAGGCAAGTTCAGCAGCATCTCAGGAGATGATGAGCTGGTTGAGAGCTCCAGAGAGGGTGCCTGAGGTCACTGGTCCTTAGCTGGGTTCACATGAAAGAGCATTTGTGCACTGCCCTGCTCAGCCATCTGCAGGAGGGGTGGACTCCAGCCTGAGCCCAGCCTACAGGGATAACAGAAATCAATGCAGTGCCAGTGTTCTGTGTCCAGGAAGACAAATGAAACAGCCAGGGATCTCTCTCACACTGTACTGTGTTCATTGCCTACTGCTGTGGCTTTGCATCCAGAAGCCCAGGGATGATGGAGATGATCAAACTTGTCTCCTGTTCACTCCCTAGGAAAGGGCATCAAGGAAGGGGTGGCAGCCATCTGTGTTCTCAGCAAGACTGCTGCTGTTGCAGATATCTTTGCATCTAGGGAGGCTGGAGGAAGGGACCCTGGATATGACTCCTCTTTCTGGTTGGTGGTTTTGGTAATGATGGTATATTTTGCAGCTAAAGTGTTGGTCTAAGACCTTTGACAGCCAAGATCCTGATATTGAGTCCCATTTTTAATACAACTTATCAGGGCCCAATCCTAGGTGCTCAATCGCCTCAGGCCTTTACTGCTTCAGTGTCTCATACTTTTTGCTGTTTTTTTATTCCTTACAGTGCTGAGCACAGTGCTTACTACATTGTAGGTATGCAACATTAAAAAAATGAATTCTATTGAGTGCTCACCCTGTGCTAAGATCTGTGGTTGGCATTGGGCATCTCTTGTCTCATTTGATCTCCCCAACAGTCCTGGAAAGTAGCTAGTATTATTCCATTTTATAGAGGAGGAAACAGAGACTCACAGAGATGAAACAAGCTTTCCATGTGGTGTCAAGGTTGAATTTCACACTAACCCTGTGATCCTGGAAAATAGGGAAGATTAAAGGCAACCCATCACACATGTTTTGTCTCTGATCTACTGCCAGAGCAGGACACTTCCACTCATTCATCCTGTTCATCTCACTTCCCCACAATGGGTTCTTCATAACCTGTTTGCTCCTCTCTCTCTAAAAAAAAGTACCTTTCTTCCTCACTGCTGAGGCCTTTGCAGATCTGATGGCTGGAGCGTAGTACTTGTCCTGGACTCCTTCCTGTAACAGTCTCTTTCCCCATGCAATAATTCTCTCAAGTAAAGTCTCACTTTACCTAAGTCCAGAGTTGTGTTTTAGTTGATGGTAGCCAACATTCTTTGAGGACTTATTTAGTGCCAGGCCCTGTACTAAATACTTAGTAGGCTACATCTCATTTAATTCTTAAAATTAAAATGGGTGCTAGTGTAATGTCACTGCATTTTAGAAATGAAGAATGGATGCTAAGTTGACCTATTGGGGATTTCAGAACCAAAGTTGGTTATGGCCTTTGTAGTTTGCTCTATCATGCTTGATGGTCTGTGGTGTCTTGGGCTCTCAGAGGGACACTAACCTGATAAAGAAAGTATGACAAATAGGGGAAGTTGGAAGGTGGGTGTTGTCCAAAGGCAAATTATCATTGAGATAACTCATATCCCTGGGTGAGAGCTTGTCATTAGTGTGAGGGTGGCTCTTTGATTTAATACATCCTTGGGTTTAGGCTCAGTTGGCCTCAGGATGAAGTAAATCCATATGGCTGATTTGTTTTCCCATACATTCCATTACCTCCAAGTATATGTCTTCATTTCTCCTACCCTCTGTGTAATGTGTGGAACCATCTTATCCATTCAACATATATATGGGGAGAACCAGGGAACGGGAAGTTCCTGCCATTTGATCCAGGCCAATCCACAGGCTCGTGGAAGGCAAGAAGAGAGTTGGCCTGAGATCAGCAGCCTGTCTGTAGCTCTGTCCATGTTCTGTCAATGCCTTGCCTCAAACCAGCTAAACACATTTCTAAGTCAAATTACAAGCTACAGTTGAACTCTTCTGGCATCTTGTGGTTCAGTTTAGCCAGAAGCTGAATTTACAAGAGTGTTGCATGTCCAAGGGTCTTGAAGGCAAGTAGTGTGGTAGACAGCCTGGGCTTGGGGATTGAAGAGTCTTGGCCTCCAAGAGGAACTTGGACAAGCTATTAACTTCTGTGAGGCATATTTTCTCCATTCTGAAATGCAATAACACCTCTGATCTCATGAGGATTGACAGATGAGGCATTTGAGGCAAAGTCTGTTGCACATTTCCAGGCATATAATAAAGTGCTGTTAGTGTTGCTTGCTTCTAAGGCATGGCTACCCAGGGAAGCCAGGAGTTCTGTTCTGGTGCCACTGTCTTCCTTGTGTGAATCCTTCCTCCAGGTTTCAGTATCCACCCTCCATAATTTCCCTAGTACCTGGGGATTTTGAGATTTTTTGAGTTCTCCCCATCACATAGGCAACTGATGATGTAAACTAATTCAAAATAATTTTATGCCAATTTAATGAATTACAACTTCAAATGGTAATTGCATTTTTTTTTTTTTTTTTGCACAAGGAATTGAACTCAGGGGTACTCGACCACTGAGCCCCACCCCCAGCCCTATTTTGTGTTTTATGTAGAGACAGGGTCTCAGTGAGTTGCTTAGCGCCTCGCCATTGCTGAGGCTGGCTTTGAACTCGCGATCCTCCTGTCTCAGCCTCCCTAAGTGCAGGGATTACAGGCGTGTGCCACCGCGCCCGGCTGGGTAATTGCATTTTTAAAAGAAATTAGCTATGAGAGGACATTTTCAGAAAGATTCACCTGCAGAAAGCAAATAAAATAACCCGTCAGCTATCAACATGGGGTTTCATTTGTCTCCAGGACAAAGATCTTATGACTTCCAGGAAAAACTTCAGTCTTAGGTGTCTCAGGCCAAGTGGGAACCGAGGTGATCTACTTCCTGTGGAGAAGTGGCCCAAAGGCACCCATAAGCCTCACATCAACCAGGACAAGAGCTTACTTCCTGTCATTCTCATTTATCTAGTCCTTGACAATCACCCAAGCTCCAAACCTCAGTCATCTTTTTCATTTTTTGCTATCAGTGAGTCAGTAAAAAAACCAAAAAACCCAATCACACACTGACTCTTTTTTGTGGTCCCTCACATTCACTTTCCTCTCACCATTTCTATCGCCAAGACCTTGGGCTGATTTCTTGTCACTCTCATACTTGTGTCACTGCAATGAGTCCTAACTGCTCACCTCTTCATATTAGATGCTGGGTTTTGGAATCACACATGATCACAGAGGCACCCTGGGCTCATTACTTTAATTCTTAGAGCTTTAGTTTTGTCTGATGCACAATGAAATAATGATAGCATCTGCATAGCAAGGTTGCTGAGAGATACAAATGAGATTCTGTAAAGACTGAGGACTGTTTCAGAATTGTGAAGGAAAATAAGGAGACATGATATCTAAATGCAATGTGTGATGTGGAACTGGATCGTTTTACTCTGAAGGATATATTAGGACCCCTGATGGAATTTGAATAGGGTCTGAAATGGTGGTAATGATTAATGTTAAGTTCCTGATTTTGAGGACTACATATTGGCTGTGTGGGAGAATGCCATTGTATAGGAGATTCAACACAAGAGAATCTGGAGGTAAGGGATGGGAATTCCAACAAGCTATTCTCAAATGGTTCAGGGAAAAAAAAACAAACTTTACTTACAGATTCTCTGTAAGGTTGTGATTGTTTTCAAACAAAATATTATATAAAAACTTTAAAAAGAAAAAAACCTCCTAAACAAAAGTCTACATGTAAGGCACCCAGCATAGACTTGGGACGCAGGACTTTCACTTTCTCTTATTTCTCTCGGGTGTGGTGAACTTGAGAACTTCCTCACATACTGTTTTTATCATGTCCTTTTCTTTCTTTCTTTCTTTCCTTCTTTTTTTTAGTACCGAGAATTGAACTCAGAGGTATTCGACCCCTGAGCAACATCCCCAGCCCTATTTTGTGTTTTATTTAGAAACAGGGTCTCACTGAATTGCTTAGCGCCTCGCTGTTGCTGAGGCTGGCTTTGAACTCGCAATTCTCCTGTCTCAGCCTCCCAAAGTGCTGGGATTATAGGCGTTTCCCTCCCAGAAAGCTCTTTCTACTTGTTCTCTTTGGCAAAAATCTTCCATCCACTATGACTCTGTTCTAGTGCCATCTTTTCTTCCAGGAAGACTTCTAGACATGGGTTCATGCCTTGATTAGGCCCCAATGCTCTTGATACTCCAATCTTTCTACAGACATTTAACTATTTGCTCTGATCTATGTTGATTTCATTCTTCACATTAATTACTCTTTTTCCTGGCTTGATTTGCAAGAGTGCTGAGCTCAGGGTCCAGAGATGCTAGAATGCAAATTCTATTAGGTCTGGGAGTTAGGTTTGTCTTGTTCACTGCTGAACCTCAGAACTAGTACACTGGCACATAATAGATGCTCTAAGAATATTTATGAATTTTGCATAAATGTCACACATGTCATTGAATATCTTCCTGCATGCAGCATAGTGCTGTGCAGTGAGTACTTAGAAATATATGTTGAAAAAAATAGACAGATAGGTGGAACTGACCAATGTGAGCATCACCAGTTATCATGGATAGTCTGATGTCTCAACTGCAGGAAGGGAAGTTGAATAACTGATCAGTAACTACACTTGTTTGTAGCACTAGAATATTGACTATCAAGTCCCTGCAGGAGGGTCAGTAGAATTCATGGCTGAGGATGACAGTCCTCATTACATTATTTATAGGCCTCTGGCGGGTTTTTTAGAAGTCATTTGCACATGATCAATTTTCTCTCTTTGAGTGAGGCCTCATTCTGGCCTTTGCAGAGGCCTGCCTGATGAGAGGTCCACCTGATAGGACTGGGAGATAAAAGGATGAGCAGGAAAGCCTTATGGGTCGATCAGCACCCCCACTGGGGTCAAGGTCAAGAAGAAATATCTTTAATGCTAGGTCTGACAGGGAGCCCCGACAAATTGTCAGGAAGGTATCCTTGGGAAGATGTATGTCTGATTAAATGCAGGTGGATTAAAAGGACAGAAATTTGGATTTCTGAACACTTACTGTATCAAGTGTTATGATACAGCCTTCACATATGTACTCTTAAAAGCATTATAAGCCAACAGTGAGCTGTGGGTCATGTGATTCCCATGCCAAGCCTTTGGTCTATACATGCTGTCTCCACCACCTTATCTCCCAGTATCTTCTCTTCTCTTCAATCAAGTTTTGTTCCATCACTCCCTGAGACAGTTTTTATCAAGGTCACCGAAGATATAATTTGCCAAAGCTAATTCTCCTTCCTCATGTAACTCCATTTCTCGGTATTGGACTCAGGTGACAACTCTTTCCTTAAAATCCTTTCTTTCCATGTTTCTGGGATAAGTCAAATGGCTTTTTTCCCTAGCTCATTAAACATTCCTTTTCCATCTTTGTTGACCTCACTTTCTACCTAAATTCTAAATGTTGGAACATCCTTTGCCCCTCTTCTCTAGTTATATTCTCTTTCTAGGAGATCTTGCCCAATCTCTTTTGTTTATTGATGACTCTCAGGTTTATTTTTTTTAATACAGCCTTCTCCCCTGAGTGCTAGACTTAAAGATTCAATTGTCTACTTGAGCTTTCTACTTGGATGTTGAATTGATAACAAAACCTCATCATGACAAAATGAAAGCATTGATTTCCACCTCTGTGCCTCATTTTCCCTCCAACAGAGGAAAATTGTTTGGTCAGCTTTTACCCACTTCTGTCCTGCCTATCACCTTCCCTTCTCACCATTCAGTTCAGTACCAACCACTTTAGACTTACAGAATCCTGGATATGAAGGTGGTTTAGAGATTCACTACTCAAATACTTTAATTTTTCAAATGAGAAACTGAGACACAGAGAGGGGAAGTGATAGACTCAACAGCTTAAAGTTAACTGCATAGCTGAGACTACAAGCAAGGTTTTCTGTCTTATAGTTTTCATTCTGAGACCATGTTTTGCATTTCTCCTTTGAGCACCTACATTTGAGGAAAAGAATGTCTATGGCTGATTATTTTACTAATTGGTCTCCTGACTTCACTCATTGGCTTTCCCCAACACCTGATAATTTCCAAGCCTGATCTTATTTTTTGTAATCCATTGATCTATAGCACAGATGTGACTACCTGGTCCACATACTGCTACTTCCTAAGCAGTGTCCGCAGCAGCTATTACTAATCAATCATGATATTGCTGAGCTCTGATGCAACCTCAGAAGGCTTCACAATATGGTGTTCCAGGCACCTACCATCAATTGATCAGAGTTGAGATTGATTGATTTCACGGTGAGAACTATTTTCCTCTATAAAACTTCAAACTCTATCCATTTCTGTCTGGTTTCTTTCTTTTCTTTTCTTTTTCAATGAATCTGTCTCTTAAGGCAAGGTAATTTGATTTAGGGTATTATAACTAGAGAGATGTTACATTTTAGCAACAACATCTGGAAGCAACTGCTGTACCAAAGACAAAACATTCTAATGGTAAAGATGTGAAATTTGCAGTCAATCTCTCTCCAGAAAACCAGGTAAACAAATGACTTTTGAGTTCAAGTTCAACTCTAAGCAACTTACCAGCTGTTTGACTTTGGAGTGGTCTATTAATCTCTTTGGGCTTTATTTTCTTTATCTAGTTTACATATGCTATTATGATTTCTTAACATAAACAAGTATTAGACCCAAAAGCAATTTATCCTGGGGAAGCCATTAGTTTTCCAAAGTCTTTCTTAAATTTCCAGGTTGGTTTTTGGTTTTGTTTTTCGTATTGGTGATTAAATCAAGGGATGCTCCACTGCTGAGCTACATTCCAAGCCCCTTTTTTTTGCCCCCCCCCCCCATTATGGATCAACATCCACTTATCAGAGAGAACATTTGGCCTTTGGTTTTTTGGGATTGGCTTACTTTGCTTAGCATGATATTCTCCAACTCTATCCATTTACCTGAAAATGCCATAATTTTATTCTCTTTTATTGCTGAGTAGTATTTCATTGTGTATATATACACCACAGTTTCTTTATCCATTCATCTATTGAAGGGCATCTAGGTTGGTTCCATAGTTTAGCTATTGTGAATTGAGCTCCTATAAACATTGAAGTGTCTGCGTTACTGCAATATGCTGTTTTTAAGTCCTCTGGGTACAGACCAAGGAGTGGGATAGCTGGGTCAAATGATGGTTCCATTCCAAGTTTTCTAAGAAATTTCCATACTGCTTTCCAGATTGGTTATACCAATTTGCAGTCCCACCAGCAATGTATGACTGTGCCTTTTCCTCTACATCCTCACCAACACTTATTGTTTGTATTTTTGATAACTGCCATTCTGACTGGCATGAGATGAAATCTTAGGGTAGTTTTAATTTGCATTTCTCCAATGGCTAGAGATGTTGAACATTTTTTCATATATTTGTTGATCAACTGTATATCTTCTTCTGAGAAGTGTCTGTTCAGTTCCTTAGCCCATTTATTGATTGGGTTGTTTGTTTGGTTTTTTTTTTTTTTTGGTGTTTTTTGAGTTCTTTCTATATCCTGGAGATCAGTGCTCTATCTGATCCGTGTGTGGCAAAAATTTGCTCCCAGAATATAGGCTCTCTGTTTACCTCATTGATTGTTTCTTTTGCTGAGAAGAAGCTTTTTAGTGTTTCATCTTTTATTTGATACCAATCAGTGGTTTTATGACCTTGGGCAAGTGACTCAGTTTCTCTGAGACTCTATGCGGACCCCATGGTATCCTTGAAAGGTTTTGAGGTACAGTGTTTGGAATTTAGTAGATGCATGCTAATCAGTCAATCAATCAATCAATCAATTCATTCAACTACTTTTCTTTGAGCATCTGTGCTTTTCCAGGGAAAGTATTAGTGATAGGGCAATACACAAGATAGAGAAAAGTCCTGTCCTTATGGAACTTATGCAGCAGCTGATTCTCATATTGATGACTTAGTGACTGTTTCTTAGAGGCTAAAACAGAATTCTCTTTGCACTCAAGGCTTCAAGTTCTTCCAGCATCCTGTGTCCCCGCATGGGTATCAAATCCAAGAGAAAAGAATAAGGCATCCACTACACCTCTGCACCATGTTCTCAGAGAAGGATGAGAGTTTGCCTAAATGTCCCAGCCATGGATTAGAGCAAAGCTATGGAGGTGTTTGGTCTGGCAAGAGGCCCATGCCCAGGAGGCATGTCATGTTTGTGCCCAGTGTTGGCTATTTCCTGGCTCCCTCTGAAGCTCACAGTGCTATGAGTTTCTGCCAACTTGAAAGCCATCCAAGCAAAGAGCAGATCTTCCCAGGAATGGCTGTAATTTCTTGGTGGGGAGTTTAATTCTGTGGCGACAGTACAAAGTTCTGTGGAATGAATATCATGTCAATGCTATTTAATAATATGGTAACCACTGACCATTTAATTACACAGTAATTGTCACTTAGTGGCTGGGTAATTGCATAGTAAGTACCATCTAATTTCAGGGTAAAGGGTAAATACATGATTATTTCAGGCTCCTTAGGCACAGTATAGGTCACCCAGGAATTAGGTTTGGATTGACTAAGTATAAATTACCTAGAAATCTGTTTTCGGGTGATTACTCCTGTCATCCTTTCTAGACAAAGCTCTTAATGGTTACCATATGATTAAAGAGAGATTTCAAGATTTTAGACCTCAAGAACTTAAAAGGACAATGTTTTGTCTTATAATCAATCATCACTTGCTGTGCAAGAGATGGTACTTGTTTAGGGAGGAGAGGGAGAGATAGGAGTGCACAATTCTACCCTTTTCCAAATGGCAGCAGAATTTTCTCAAGGTGATGTAGGTGGTGAACACTTGATATTAAGACTTGTGAGTACTGACATCACAAGACATTAATTCAACATTCAATTCCTCATTAAATTCTTGTTGTGAGCCCTGGGCTAGTGAGAGGGATGCTTTTTGTAGTGACTAAATGGTGTCCCTCCACCTCCCACCACACCCAAGATATGTCCATCTCCTAGTTCCTGGAAACTGTGAATGTGACTTTGTGATTGTGAATGTGAGAAAAAGTCTTTGTGAATGTGAGAAAAAGTCTTCGCAGATGTAATTAGGTTAAGGACTTTGAAATGAGTTCATCCTGGGTCATGTAGATTGGCACTTATAATCCAATGATAAATGTCTTAGAGATAGAAGAGGAAACAAAGAGAGAGGAAGGCCGTGTGAAGACAGAGGCAGAGACTGGCACAACTCAGTCACAAGCCAAAGAATGTCTGGAAATAAAAATTGGGAGGGGCAGGGAATGGGTTCTGCCCTATCTCTGGAGGGATCATGGCCCTGGCAACATTTACCTTTGGACTTCTGGCCTCCAGAACTGTAAGGGAATAGATTTCTGTTGTTATAGTCACTCAGGTTGTGACACTTTGTTACTGCAGTCCTAATAAACTGTCTCTTAAGAAGCAGTAGGACAGAAGAAGTTCCAGGCTTTGCCAGCATCCTGCCCCTCCCCTTGGTGCTAGTGTGGCTGGAGCCAGGAGTATCCTAGAGGAAAGAAAAAAGAAACCTCAACAATGCAAGTCTCATCTCACGTGGTGAACAGAGCAGCCCTCCGCAGACCACAGAGCAAGGATGCTCCAGATCTTAGCTCCACTGCTATGCTCAATGGAGGCCTGCTGCTTGCTAGAGTATCACTTGGGAAGGGGATTTCCAAAAGAGAGGTTTCATGTACTTTATTATGAGAGAAATTTATAGTCCTTATGGGCAAATGCAAAACAGTTAAAACATATTCCAGGCTCCCAGGAGCCAGACAGAATTGCACTGGTCTATTTCCTTCAGATCTTTAGCATTGGCCAAAGCTGGTTGCTCAGCATGGTGGAAAAAATGAGATTTTGGGCCTTGGGTTCAGACCAACTGGGGTTTATAACCTGGTCCTACCAGGCAGTAGCTGGGTGATTTTGGACAAGTAACTTTAGTTCTATGAGTCTCAGTTTTCTTCATTTCTAGGCCGTGATAATAAAATCTACCCAGCGGGGTGTCGGTTGAATGAGATTTTATACACATACACACACACTCAAACACCACACACAGAGCAGAGTTTGTGCTCAGTCAAGTTTAGCAATTATTTCTATACTGAATGTATAGGGTAATGTGAAATGAACATTTCCTATCTTCTTATGAACATTTCATAGACATTTGTTAAACGGCTCTATCATAGACCATCAAGTAGGTGTGGGAGAGATGAAACTGATAAACTGATGCTGGTAGCAGCTGCATTGACTCCCCAGGGTCCCTTAATGCATTTACTGCTAATTACACAGTCCCTCTACCACCCCATCTTCAAGCTATTGGCACCCTCCTTTCCTCTGCTATGTTTCCCCCTGCTCATCCCCTGCCATGAGCTCACAGTTCTGGAAGTCATAGAAATCAGCTACCTGTTTATACACCTTGGGTACCTTAAGCACTCAGGTTTAGATAAACAAGTGCTTGGAGACAGAGAATAAGCCCTCAAAATAACCCACTCAAGATTGCACCCAGCTTTATGTTTCTACAAGAAGGAGCTATCCAGCCAATAGGAGGATTAGCCAATAAAGAACTTAAAAGACCCTCACTAAATAAAAATAACACAAGCCATTCTCCAGGAGGCCTCCTGAGTCTTCATTGCATTTAAGTGCTGCATGTAAAGTCAGGTTTATTTTTATGGGTTTTGAGTCCTTTTCTACCTCGGCTCTCTTCATTTCTGTAACACACTCTGTTCAGTTATACATGGCATCCCAAACACCTCTCCTTGCACTTTCTAATTGGGCTGTGTGGAAGACACCCTATCCAGGGGCTAGAGGTAGCCAGAGAAGGCTCACTTTCAGGATGTCTTTCCTAATAATACATGGTGGTGGTCAGCTTTGAACTGTGGTCAGCATCTCAATGGTTTATCTTGCTGTTTGGCAATTGTCAGCTAGGCAGGATGATACCTTGGGGCATAGTCTCAGAAAAGAGACTATTTTCTAAAAGAGTAATAAACAATGAAAAATCTTCTTTTACTGGATGCTTCTACCTTCTTAGTAAAGACACTTTGCTAAGGGTTTCACACGCATATTCTTCCTTAAACTTTACAACAAATTTGTCAGCCACATTTCTGTAGAGAGGTCCCTTGACCTAACAAAGAACCACATGGCTAATGAATAGAGGGGTTGAGATCCAGACCAAGCCCCTATCACCATGCTCTTCCAGCTCACTGGGCACATGGAGGGGTGAGTGATCATCATTTTAGCTCCAGAGCACAATCTTTTGGGGTTATAAGTGTCTTGGTTTGTGTTGCTCAACAGAATATCTGAAATGAGGTAGTTCATAATATTTATATTTATTTCTCATTGTTCTGGAGTCTGAGAAGCCCAAGATCAAGGTGCTGTCATCTGGTGGGGCCTTCCTTGCTGCATCTTCACATAGTGGAATACAGAAAGGCAAGAGAATATGAATGCTCTGTCCTCGCGTGCAGAACAGAAGAGAGCAAACACTCCTGCACATCCTTTTAGTAACAGAATTAATTCATTTCTGGGGATAATGTCCTCATGAACTGAACACCTCCCAAAGACTCCGCCTCCTAACACTGCTGCACTGGGATCAAGTTTCCAATACAATGAACCCTGGGGGACACATTCACACTACAGCAATGAGTTTAATGGTTCTCCACATTGGCACCAATACTTGACTGTGAGTCTTACCTTGACTTCTCTTCCATCCAAGAGTTATCAAAATCTGGACTGAGAGGAGTAATACTTATATATCAGGAGGGTTTGCCCAAGGATATGCACTTATCTTCTAGGTCTGGCTAGTGGTTCTTAAACTTGACTGGGAACCAGGATTGTCCAGACTCCCTAGGGATGGGGTTTGGGCATCCATGTCGTTTTCCAGACAGTTGGCAGTGATCCTGATGCATCTGGTCTATGGACTAGCCTTTGTGAACCAGAGTATAAAACACTCTTGTCTTATTATTAGAGAGTGGCAAATCAATGACATCTTTGGAAATCATGACTCTTGCTGTCTTGTGTGGACATTGGCTGAAAATGAAGGGTGTTTTATGGCCATATATTATTAGAAATTAAAGTATATATATACTTATATATACTTATATTTATATGTATATAAATAATAGATATGGTGGTATGATTGATCTTGCTAAAGATATGTCAGTGATCAGAGAGATTCCTTACTTAACTTTCTGTTAGAGTCCAGAATCAGAAATAGCTTTATTTCTCCTGAAAACTAATTTTCTCTCTCTCCATGTGAATATCATATTATGTAACTGATTGGATTACTTCATTTAACTTGGTCATTAGGAAGCCCAGAACAAAATTTACACCCTTTTTAGCAAATTGTAAAGAACCTTATGTATTTTGTTTCTAATTTTACTTCTGGATTCTTTTTCCTCCTTGTCCTTTTCTTCTTCTGTTCTTAACATTCCCACAATTGACCTACCAAGTGTACTTTTAAAAAAATCTGTATGCTGTGGTTATTAACTCGTAGAATGGAGATTTCTTTTACACTTTAATTTTTCAGAAATTGAGATAAGACCTGCCATAGAGGTAGACACCTACTGTTATACTGTATTAGTTTTCAAGAGCTACCATGAGAAAGCACCCCAAACTAGGTGGTTTAAAATAAAGTTTTAGGGGCTGGAGTTGTGGCTCAGTGGCAGAGCACTTGCCTAGCATGTGTGAGGCACTGGGTTCAATTCTCAGCACTACATATAAATATGTGAATAAAATAAAGGTCTATCAACAACTCAACAAAATAAAAAAAAAAATAACAAAGTTTTTGTCTCACACTTCTGGAGGCCAGAAGTCTGAGGTCAAGGTGTTGGTAGGGTCATGCTCTCTCTGATGGTTCTAGGGGAGAATCCTTTCATGTCTCTCTAATTTCTGGTGTTTGTCAGCAGTTCTTGGTGTTCCTTGACTTGTAGCTGCATCCATGTAGCTATAGAGACATTTTCTCCCTGTTTATCCCCATGTTCAAATTTTGCTTTTTTAAAACCAGCACCCCAGTCATACTGGATTAAGACCATCCTAGTGACCCTCGTTTTGATTACTGCTTTAAAAATCCCATTTCTAAATAAGGTACTGGGAGTTAGTACTTATATATTTTTGTAAAAGGAGGGTGCTATTTAACCCACAGAGAATCTTTTACTTTCCTTCCTTTCTTTACCCTTCCATTCCATTTTTTCTCTTGATCTTTCTTCTTGATCATTTTTTGGTTATTTTCTTGAGTGTTGGGTGTCAATATCATTTTTTTAATTGAAATGAACTTAGGAAATACCTGTCAATTTAATTGCCCTGGTCCTCCCTGATACATAGCCTGCATAATTAATTAACCATTGAATATATACCACTCCTTTCTTAAATCTGCCTGCAACAAAGATGTATTCATGTATTCGTGCAGCAAACTTTATGACAAAAATTATTCCTTTCTTACATCCCCTTACTCTCCAGGGCCATTTTTGTTCCTAGACAAAGGGACTGCATCACTGCAGTGTGACTCTTTCTTATATAATCCTTGTTCATGATTGTCTCTTTTGAAGTGCCCTAGACCAAGGGAGATTCTAGCAGAAAGACCCATTTGAGAAAGCCTGCTTCCACCAGAGTCTCAAAGATCTTGAAGTAATGGGAGGAGAAGCTTCCAGGGGGCAATCTGTACCCAGCCACCCCAGCTGGAGATCATATCCGTAGGTCTCCTTCATATCTTTTTCTGGAGGATATTTGTAGAACTTTCACTTCTAGTTCCACTTGCATGGGACAAGACAAAGCACAATAATGCCATTACTAAAGTCTCTGCATGAACTTGGAGCAATGTAGAAACAGGTGTCCAGATAGAACTCTCAGTAAAAGCTGGTTTGGCTCTGATGTGGGCAAATGGCTGGTCTAACATAGATTGTCATGGATCAGCAAGGATCTTGCGCTGGCATAGGCCATGGAAACGGAGTAGAGATGATGAAGCCATCAGGCTACAAAGGAAATAATAAAACCAGACCAGTCCAGCACAAGGAGGCTCTCTGCACTACTCCTCCTGGACCCCATCAGTATCCCAAACAGGATGAGGGTCAGTTCTTATAAAACCCTACTGGTAGATATGGCTTTCCATTATTGTGTTTTATGTATAAATTAATATTTAAATTAGCAGTTTACAGAATGGTAAATTGAAAGCTTCCCTTGGAATGCTGCTCCAAGGAGGTACTTAAATTGAGGGATATTCTTGTCATGGTCACAGCCTTGGTTGCTGGAGTGTGCAGAGCAGGAATGCATCTGCATTGCAGAGTGATAACTCTTCATTTCTCTGAATGCTCCCTGCTGGGTCCCACCCACATCTCTTCACCAAAGCAGTAATCACTGAGGTCACCTGAGTGCCACCTGGTGTCTGGAATCATCTTTATCTCTTTCTGGGCAGTCCTCCTCATCCTTTACCTCTTAGCAGCATGGGATGGTTTTCTGGAGGCTGATTGTAGAACTTTCACTTGCATGGGACAAGACAGAGCGAAACCTGAAGTCTCTGCATGAACTTGGAGCAATGTTGAAACAGATGTCCAGATGGAACTTTCAGTAAATGCTGATTGGCTCTGATGTTGGCCTCTATTCTCCATCTCTGTTGCAGGCTTATTCTCCTCCATTAGGCTGTTAAATATTGGGTGGTTCAAGAAACAGATATCATTTTCTGCAGCTAGTATTCATGAGGTGAGTTGGTGAGTACATGGTGTTTAAAGAGTTAGGGATGGGACAGTCTTTGAGGATGTCTCTGGGTCCTCATCTGAGCTGTGATGGTTGTGCAAACCATATGAGGTGTTCAGCAATTGCTGACACTACTTTGAGCTGGGATTATGGGATGCACTTCTGAAGCTCAAACTCTTGTCAGCTACCATATTGCCTGTTCTTGGAGAAAGAAGGAATTTCACATTTATGTTGAAACAATGCAATAACAAAAGCAGGTGTGTGACACAGTCACATCAGAGGTTGGAAAAAAAGAGTAGATCAGGTGCTTAGAGATCATTCAGAAAGGAAGACTTGACAAAAATCACTAATGATTGTTGCTGTGGTTCCAGTTATTATCCTTCCAACATTGCTTGCTTTGTAACTTCATTAGATTACCCCTGCAAATCACTAATTATTACTTGGACCAGTTTTTCAATGGATGAGTATGTAGTTTGATTTCTTTACTGGTCTGAAGAGCTAGGCAAGAAACTGAGTTGCTTGAAGTTTCACACTCCCCACCCTGCATGTTTATGATGCTAAATAAAAGTTGCCTTCATTGCTGGCTGCAGAATATAAACAAGTGTCAGCCATCTTAGTGAAGAGGCATCATTTGATTTAATTGCAAATTAAAAACCATAAACCACCTTAAACATAGAGCTAATGCCACATCAAATCAATACAATAATTGCAAAAGGGCAATTGAGAGACGAAGAAAGTTTCCATACCTTGCATACTAACAGAAGCTAGTCACCAGGGAGCTGGGAATCTCTGCTGAATGGTGGGCAATTATGGTAAATTGCATTGACTGCCTTTTTCTTTGAGGGTGGACCAGACAGACTGACTTCTTAATTGTCTGTGACAACACAAAGGAAAGGCCCCTGTCCCTGTAAAGAGGTTAATAATTATTTCTCTGTGTTGGGCTGGAGAAGTTCTTGAAGTTTCATAGTCAGGGTAAGAAAGGAGCTCCCTGGTCTACTTGTAATACCTCATGTTGAGCATGGATTCTCTAGTGACTCAGCAATTATTTCTTTACAGACCTGACTTATTGTGTCAGCTAAATTATGCCAGTGGAGTATGTTTGATTGACAGACACCAAGTCAATTGTGCTTTGTTGAGCCATTCAGGTGACACTGGCCCTTTGTTCAGCCCTGGAGCACAGAGTAGGCCCTGACAGACACCACTCCAAGTGGCTTTTTTTCCTTTAAAGTGGTCCTTAGTCTTATTTCAGGGATCGCCTAGAATGAAAGGGGGGTGAATCCCATGAATCCCTTCGTCAAGGGATCAGAAGGATACAGGGAAGGCCTCCATTTCCAAAAGGCTCTCCTCTGTCATCAGATGCAGTACTGAAATAATTTTCTGTAGACATGCATTCCTTTGAGTGTCTGAAGCACCAGTTAAAATGTAATTGCCTCTGGGAAGGATGAACAAATTAAACAATTAACAGCTATTAATACTGCAATGTCAAGTTGATTCAGGAGGAAACAACTTTTGTATCCCCATGAGGTATTCATGAAATAATGTCTGATAGCAAGTCTTGATTAGTTTATCAAATTAGCTAGTCCCCTCATAGGAAACAGAGGGAAGGACACTCCTGGGTAAACTTGAATTGCACAGACTGTGGAGGTGCCTTGGGTGTGGGCTCTTGGCTCCCTTTTTCTTCCTGGCTTTGTTGGGGGTGGGGCAGGACTACCTTATCTTCTCCAGCAGGTGCTAAGGTGTGCATCTATGGAGCCTAGAGGAGTCTCCATACCTAGGAGCCTTGGTTGTCTTCCTGAGGCCCCCTCCTGCTGTGTGCTCTGGGTATGAGATGGACCTCTGGTTCATTCTCCTTTCTGTCTCTCTTGTGCTCCCTGAGCCATCTCTGCTTTGGCTGGATCGCCAACCATCTATGCAGTTTTCAGTGCTCTCTTCTAGAAGACCAGACCCCACTGGTCTGTTTCCTGGTTGCCATGAGTGGAGCATCTTCCCTCTGCTTTATGCTTCCACCATAATGTTTTGCCTCACCTTGGGCCTATAGCAATGAAATCAGTGAACCATGGACTGAACCTCTGAAACCATGAGCCAAAATAACTTTCCCTCTTCTAAGCTGTTCTTGTCAAGTAACCTGCTCACAGTGATGTAAAACTAACAATGCTCCAATGAGCATAGACATTTTAGCATTTAATTGAAGTACCGTCAGTTGTCCTCTGAACCTTATGATTTTGAATTATGTTCCTCCAGAAGATATGTTGAAACTCTAGCTCCCTCATATCTTAATATGAGACCTTACTTGGAACCAGTCATTGCAGATGTAATTAAAGATGAAATTGTGCTAGAGGAGAGTGTACCCTACATCCATGACTAATGTCCTCATAATAAGAGTGAGATTTGGACACAGACACAGAAAGAAGACAGCTATGTGAAGTCAGAGACGGACTGGAGGTTTGCTGTGACATGCCATGGAACTCCTGAGGTACCGGAAGTTGGAAGGGGCAAGGGAGGGAGCTGGCCATACCAACATGTCAATTTCAGAGTGTTAGCCTTCAGAAATGCAGGAGAACAAATTTCTGTGTTCCAAGTCACTTAGTTTGTGATAAGGACTTTGTTACGGCAGCCGTAGCAAATGAGTTTAGCTAGTAAGTGGCAAAGGTGGAAATGCAACCTAAACCAGTCTGCACTTAAGCTACTCAACTCTGTCACTCAATAACTACTGCTCAGGAGCTACCAGTGGATTCATAGATGAAGGCTTTCTTTACAGCTTGGCCTCAAGTAGGTGATGATGCAGAAGTGGGTGAAGTCATTGGAAGCTGAGGGCCAGTTCTTTCCATTTAGTGGCTCCTCAGCCTTATGGCAGGTATATTTCAGATAGGCTCCACAGAAGAGTGGATAGTTTCTCCATTTCAAATATCCTCCTGGTCAGGATATGACTCTATAAACAAATCTATCCACTATGTGGTGGTGTCAGGATCATCAAACCAAATCTAGGCATTGCTAATGTGACAAGAGAGGAACATTGGGTCTTGATAGCCATATGTGTCCACGAAGGATAATCTGTGCCCTTTGCAAACTGGTTTTGAGACTGCCAAAACTATTTGGTCACTGTTTACTGGATTGTTCATGGAAAAATAACAACGTCTGGCTTCCTTGTTTCCATGGTAACTGGGAAGACACAGTCTGAATTCTGGGGTCTAACTTCTTTCCAGTGTGCAGAGGTTTCGGCACATCTATGCCTGGACTGTAAGGATCAAGCACTTGCTGAGCAGCAGGGAGACCAAGGAGGGGTATTAGGAGAAAGGAGGATGGGACCAGACAGAAGCCCAAAGAAATTGACTTCCTGAGTCCTTGCTCCTGACTTCAGCTCGCATTGAGTTTTCTGTCAGAGATTTCCCTCAGCTTTGAAGGAACAGAAAACAGTGAGTCTCAGAGAGAAGGAGCTGAACTCAGTGCATTCAGAGCAGTGTTTGTAAGGTAATCCATTGGAGTGCAAGAAGAAAATCATAGAAACTTGAATTTGATTTCTGCCTTTCTTCAAAATGTTTGCTTCCTGTATGTGCTTTATAAAATTCATAATATATTGTTAAACTTACACACATAGAAAATAATGGATACAGTGGAGGCCATCTTAGTTTTGGTCTATGAGCAAAGAAATTTGGAGACATTTGAAAAGATCCAACCATTGATCAGCAGCCTGACATTCAGGGCCCTCACCCTTGGCTCACATCTCTACTCTTCTGTCCAAGTTTTCTCTCCATTGTTCCTTAAGTTTAGCCTTTGGGTTTTGATTCATGCCATCATCCATTTTCCCTGAATGTTGTACATGTGACCACACAGTACAAAGCCTGGCCTTGGAGTCAGAGATTTAAATGTATGAATCTCATCTCTGTCAGTTAGTAGCTAGGGAACATATGGAAAGTTACATGAGGCTCAGTTTCCTGTTGTGTAAAATGGGGGGAATAACCTCTACCTTAGAATTTGTTAAGAGGCTTAAATAATATAATATGTATAAAGTGCTTGGTGGTGCCTAGTAGGGCCTCAGTAAGTGACTATTATTATTTCATTAACATCAGGATCTTTTATCTGATATGTAGTGTTGCCAATCTTTCTTGTTCTTCAAGGACTTGCTCTAGGATGCTCTTCTGAATTTGTTCTCTGCTCTAAACCTCTTTCTCCCAACTTGGACAAGAACCAATTCAACCCTAACTTGTGTCATCCCTAAAGAAAAGGTGGACATGAAGGCACCATGTCCCTGAATGTCCCCTTTCTGTTCTCTAAAACCTAGCCAAGTTAAGGGAAAAATAAGAACAAGCTTGGGCCAGAATGTTCAGATACTTATTATCTTGAAGGACCCTGGCTCTTACTTATGCACATTGGGAACTAGGGCAAGTCAGTGTTATCTGTATAAAGCTAATTTCTGTCATGTACACTGGGAAAGCTGCTTCTTGGGATGCTGGTCAGCAAACAAACAAAGCAAAGTCAATGTTGATGATGTCACTGCTTCTGTAGCTTAAGATATAATCTTTTCTCTCAGTGGAGATGGATGCTGATCTGAGGACATGGGAAAGGATATGAGTGGCTTGTCTAGCTGGCCCCCACTGGACAATACACCCTGAGGGAGAAGAGGCACTGCTTGGCAAAGCACCATGAGGGACAGAGGTGCTATCTGTCAGCCTGTTGCCACTGAACTCTTTGTGGAGCAGTCACTAATCTCTGGTAAGCTTTCCCCAATAACCACATGTCTCCCATGCTGTCTCTGGGAACTTTCTTCTGCTTTCCTGCAACCTACTCCACTTCCTTGGCACTACTGGCCTGTGGATGTGACACTTGCATATTGCTCTGTGTTAAAATTCTGATTCCTAAGTGTTTGCATCATTGTCTTCTACTGCAGGAACCTTCCATATCTCGTGCCCAGTTGATAGTTGATGGGATCACTGATAGTACTCAGTGGTGAGGGCTGAGTTATCCTACTCCTAGGAAGCAGTTCGTTATTGCCTTTGCTCTTCATGAGGCCTTTATCTTGTCTTATTTTAACCCCCTCCCCTATATCCTGTTCCCTATGCCTATCAGGTCCCATAGATATTCACTGTTGCATGTTTGCAATGTCCTAAATAAGCTTCTATTCTTGCAAAATATGTAGTGGTGCATTGTTCATTTACATATTTTGTTAGTATTGTTAATTTGCCCACAATGCAATGCTTAAAATTGCATATTTGTTATTGATGTTTTCTTCTCACCAAATACTATGTTTTAAAGTTCTGTCCACATTGCTATATGTACATCTGTTTTATGTTTCTAAATGCCACAGATGATTCTTTAATATGTAATTGTCCTGTTTTATGAATTGAACCACTTGGTGATGGACATATACTTTGCTTCTAATTCTTTGTCTCTACAATGCTGTGATGATCTTCCTTGTCCCTTATGGGAAAAACTTTGTGTGATTTTTAAGGATGGGCCATGTCTCTTAGGGATCTGTATGATTCTAGGGTGAGGGATGTAAGGTGCCAAAGTGCAGTGCAAGGTGGCACTCACTCTCAGGGTCGTGCAAGTGCAGTTTTATGAAACTCTCCTGATTTGCTTTCCAGTATGGCTGGATCCCATCAGCACAACAGGACAGCCCTTCCGTCACCAGTACTTCACATTATCTACCTTTCTAATTTTTTGCCAGAATGGTGGGAACATAGTGACATTTTCCTGTCATTTCATCTTTCTTCTCATTCTTTCACTGGGTCTAGGCAGGTCTGGGCTGACAGTAACTGCCTAATAAATGAGTGAGTGATGGCTTTGATGAAATATTCATGGTGATCCTGACTCTGAAATACAAGCCTGCCCCATTTTGCTGACACTGTAAAGTGAATAGTGTAACATACCTGCTGTCTACCAGTCTTTAACCATTGAGGAAGATGTAGGTACAGCCAACACAGATCAGAGCTATGTGTCAAAAGGAGGCTTTTGAGATCAGTTGCTCTTCTCACTATACCCTGAGTGCAATTTCCAGGTGTAATGACTTTTTCACTGTGATGATCATTCTAAATTCCATAAAACCCCACACTTCAAGGTGGCTCATTCTCATTCTGGTGGCTAAAGCCCTGTGTACCGGATCTCAAATAGTAATGTTGACAACCACAAAACCCAAACCACTAGGATCCAACCATTTTGCAGCATTTTTGGGGGGGATAAGGTTCTAAACAAAGCATTTTAAATATTGTAATTCTTACTTGTTGAGGTGTTCGGTTGACAAATATCTGAAGATTTGGAAAAATTTGGCATTTCGTTATCATAGGGAATTAGAGCTAGCTAGGTTTGTGAAGGGCCACAGCAGCTAATTCTTTTGCAGCCAAGTCAAATCCAAGCAAAGATGCAGCAGATGTAGCTTAATAATAATGCCTCATGCTGCTGTAGGGCTGTAAGTTCCAAAGTGCTATGTCACCCAATAGTTTTACCTTGTTTTGTATTTTTTTAATTTTTATTTTTAATTGTTCTTTTTAGATAGATATGACAGTAAAGGCTCCATATATTTTTGACTGAGAAAGCAATACATGTTTTAGGATCAGAGGTTGTCTTGCAATTCATTTGGAATAGAGGCGTGTGAAATGTCAGAAGCTGTGATCATACCTGATGCTGCCTTCTCCCTAGTTTGGGACTGTTCCCATCTGTGCAGCAATGAATGATAAATTTATGAGTCAATCCTTTCTAAACCCACTTTCTCTGGTTGAACTTTTTGATGATTGTAAGAATAACAAAGAAAGTTTTGGTGGTCGATAAGTGGAGTGTGGATTCTGAATTTTATACTTGTTTTGTTTGGCTTCATAGTGTTTTATAGTTTAGGAATTTCACATTAACATTTGGATTTAGGACTACTTTTGAGAAACATCACAAGAGCCAGCATCTTGCATCTGCATCTCCCAATGAGCCTGTCTCATCCGAGGTTGACAAGTGGAAAGGATTCTCTTTTTTTGGTATCAGGGATTGAACTCAGGGGCACTCAACCATCGAGCCACATCCCCAGCCCTATTTTGTATTTTATTTAGAGACAGGATCTCACTGAGTTGCTTAGCACCTCGCTTTTGCTGAGGCTGGCTTTGAACTCACAAACCTCCCACCTCAGCCTTCTGAGCCACTGGGATTACAGGTGTGCACCACCACACCTGGCATGGAAAAGATTCTTGGTAGAACCTGTGACCTCATTGCTCAGACCTCATTTCCCACCAAACCCACACCCTGCATTCTCTCACAGCTGGTGCACATCACTTATTTGTGGTAGCCACCTGACTCCTGTGAGCATTTGTACTTCCAACTCTCATTTTGGGGGATATCTGGTGGATAGAAACTAAGAATTTGTTTGAAAGTTAATGAGCCCCTCACTCTCCAAATAAGGTTGGATCTGGACAAAGGGAATGTGGGAGTGTTAGTAAAGGAGTGGGGGTGGGACTTAGGTCGGGGAGAGGAAGAGTGAGGAAGAAGCCGAAGGCTCTTCCAGTGAAACTCCTCAGAACTTGTTCCACTGGAGATCAAAGAGGGGGATTTGTATTGAGCTATATCTCCGGATGGTAGTGGAAGATGAAAGACTGATTCCAACAATTGATTTTGAACTATAGATATTCAAGGCTGGAGATGGGAGTCTGGTTAGGAGATCACACAGGTTTCATTATTTCAAGGAACATACAATTCTGTTATTGAATATTGTGAAAGAAAAGTGATGGAGTACCCATAATAGCTACACCTCTGCCGATTCCCTCCGTACACCTCCTTGCCTAGCTCTCTTCTGCAATGCATTGATGAGAGGGAACGCTGCCTCCTTCTGATGGTGTGGTGTGCAGCAATGTCCTTGGAGCTGGTGAGTGGTTGATTTGGAAATTTTACTCTCCCTCGCTGTGGAATAAACCATTCCCGGGTGGCAGTATCATGAAGATGTTGCTCCAAGTTTTATTGTACTACCTCAGCTTCCCAAAAGTGATTATATCCTGAGAGGCCAAATAAATAGAGTGTGGAGATGCCACAGGTAAAGGCAAGCGTTGGGGTTTACAGGCCACCTTTGATCAGAATGTCCAAAGAGGACAGCCCCATGAGAAGTGAACTGAAGTGCAGCCTGTAAACAATGAGAGTCATGTTTATTTTTATTGCCAGGGAGTCCTTCACTATACTTGGGAGCTGTGTTCAAATTATCTATGATATTAGAGTAAGCAATAGGTTTTCTTATCTGAGAGGTTGGATAAAACCTTAGTGGGTAGAATTTTGCCAGCAGAAACCTATATCTTGACTCAGGCCAGTGGTTCTCCTGGAAACTGCCTAAATGAGGCTAATATCCTCCTCCGCATTCCCTTGTCGATAAGCACATTTTCACAACTTCTTCAGTGGAAACTTTGCATTTTGATGACACATTGTAATTTGTGGGTGAAGTAGTGGTTTCTGGCATCGTATTACCGCGGCAAGGTCTTTTGCTTAAATCCACAAGACTGGAACATTTATTTCCCTGAAATGTGAAAGGGAAGAACTTTTCTATCTAGCTTCTGTGCCTTTGAGCATGCCATTGACTCTGCCTGCAACTCCCCTCCTCCCTCTGCATCAGGCTGACTTCTGTTTGTCTTTCATAGCTCAGCCCAGGGTGTCCTTGCTCCACAAACCTTCCTGCCTTTCCTGTGCTGCTCCCCTCCCACTCCATTGTCCTCTAGCACCAGGGACTGGCTCTATGTAGCACTGATGAATCTGTAATTGTCTTGTGCCTGTCCAGTCTGTAGGCCCCTTGTGGCCAGGGCTATGTCTTGCTCTTTCAAGGAGGATTTTCCTGACACATCCTTCCCTTCCCCAACTCATTCCTTGCCTGGGTCCAATGCTTCCCTCTGGGTTTCCTTCAACTCTTACTGACCCTGCATTGGACAACCAGAACAGGTTCCTTGAAAAATAACAAAGTTTCACCATCTTTTCCTTACTTGAAATGTTTTGCCTTCAGATTTCCTTGTAGGGATCACCTTAAATCCTCTCTCAGAGAGACCCTTCTGGACCCCTGAACGCCCTTTTGCAAACAAATCACAGTGCTGGTGCATCATAAATGATATTTGTTTATTGTTGCTATTTATTTTATTTATTTCTATTTTTTGTAGTGTTGAGGTTATTTCTAGATACTACTTCTGGTGAACTGGTGTGGCCCCTGTCTCTATCCAGATTGGGTTGACTCAGCACTGAGTAGGTGGGCTAAGATTTAGGTGCTGGACTTTGGTGGGTTTTGTTAGATGGGAAGGAGGAGAACAGGGAAGTAGCACATTGCTCATTGAGCTACGCTACAAATTAACAAAAGTTTGGAATCACCATTCTTCACCTTTTGCTCTTTATTTTGAAATTATTACTCTCATCTCCCAAGTTCAGTCCCCCAAAACCTTTGCAAACAATTCTCATTATCTCCCTCTCTCAAGAAAATTAATTCTCAGCTCAGAGTTGACATGTGAGTTGAATGTGCATGTCTTCTTCCTATCAAAAAGTTAAAGATACCAAGAACCACTTATTTTTATTTCATGAATTCATTCAACAAATAATGATTTTTTAAAAAAATCTGGTGCAACACTGAAGTTAGTTTTGTGGGAGCCTCAGAAATAAGGAAAATATAGGCTCCAGAGTTCCTGTGGATTGGCAGGAGCCACAGAGGGCCCAAATCCACCCTCAGGAAACTTCACGGGTATCCAGCTGAAGGGAGACCAGAGACTGCTGGCTGCTAGCCACAGGGGACCCCACACACAGGGTAAGAGTCGCTGCAGAGACCCCAGTGCGAGGAGGCCCCACCCAAGTGAGGCCTGGACCTGCCCCAGCTCCCCTCCAGATTTCCTGTGGACAGGCGAGACAGAAGGCCCAAAACCACCTTCAGGGAATGCCAGGGGTGCCCAGCTGAAGGCAGACCAGGGCCTACTAGCCTCCTGCCCCAGGGGAGCTCATACTCACAGTAAGGGTCGCACACAGACTCTCCTGCTTGTGACCGTGCCTAAGTGAGACCTGGGCCCACCTCAAGCTCCACTCCAGAGTTCCTGCTCACCAGCAGGAGTGCAAAAGAGGGGCAAAACAGCCCTCAGGGACCACCTTAGGAGCCCAGCCAAGGCCACTCCCACTGCCCTCTAGAGGTATGTCCACTACCTCCACCACCAACTTTAGTGGCAATAGTGTCCATCTGGGGACACTGGAGGAACAGAAGTAGCTCCAAGGTGAGACACAGGTAATCTGGAGTGTCAATACAAGATTATAGGATAGAAGCTGCAATACCTCAGATCAGTATTTCAGGAAAGGAAGATACACATTCAACATGAAAAAACAAGGAAAGAAAGTGCTCCAAATAAACCTCAATACCATTGTTACAGAATCCATTGACAACACAGTTGATGAAATGTCAGAGAAAGAATTCAGAATGTACATAATTAAAATGATCAGCAAATTAAAGAATGACATAAGTGAGCAATTACAGGCAAAAATTTATCAATCCAACAAAGAAATAGGAGAGCAAATAAAGGCAACTATTGATCATTCTAACAAAGAGATAAGAGAGCAATTACAAGTAGCAAAAGATTACTTTAAGAAAGAGCTAAAGATCATGAAAGAAAACCAATCAGAAATTTTTGGAATGAAGAAAACAATAAATCAAATAAAAAACTCAATAGAAAGCATCACTAGCAGACTAGATCACTTGGAAGACAGAACCTCAGATAATGAAGACGAGATATACAATCTTGAAAATAAACTTGACCATACAGTGAAGATGGTAAAAAATCATGAATGGAACATACAAGAAATATGGGACAGCATCAAAAGACCAAATCTAAGACTTATTGGGATAGAAGAAGGCCTAGAATTTCAAACCAAAGGAATGCACAATCTCTTCAATGAAATAATATCAGAAAATTTCCCAAATATGAAAAATGAAGTGGAAAATCAAATACAAGAGGCTTACAGGACACTAAACGTACAAAATTTCAACAGATCTACCCCAAGGCACATTATAATGAAAATGCCCAACATACAGAATAAGGATATAATTTTCAAGGCCACAAGAGAGAGGAACCAGATAACATATAAGGGGAGACCAATTTGGATCTCAGCAGATTTTTCAACCCAGATCCTAAAAACCAGGAGATCATGGAACAATATATTCCAAGCTCTGAAAAAAATGGATGCCAACCAAGAATCCTATATTCAGCAAAATTGAGCTTCAGATTTGATGATGAAATAAAAACCTTCCATGATAAACAAAAGTTAAAAGAATTTACAGCAAGAAAGCTCGCACTACACAGCATTCTTGGCAAAATATTCCATGAGGAGGAAATGATAACCAACAATGGAAATATAGAAAGAGAGGAACTACACTAAAGGAAAGACTATTCAAAAGAGAAAACAAGTCAAGGTAAAAACCAAAAACAAACCAAAATGACCAAAATTACAAATTATATTTTAATAATAATCCTGAATGTAAATGGCCTAAATGCACCAATTAAAAGACATAGACTGACAGACTGGATTAAAAAAAAAGACCCAGCACTATGCTGTCTGCAAGGACTCATCTCACAGGAAAAGACATCCACAGACTGAATATGAAAGGATGGGAAAAAACATATCACTCACATGGACCCCGCAAACAAGCAGGAGTTTCTATCCCCATATCAAATAAAGTGGACTTCAAACCAAAGATGGTGAAAAGAGATAAAGAAGGTCATTTCATACTTCTTAAGGGAATCATACATCAACAAGACATAACAATCATAAATATCTATGCCCCAAATAATGGGGCTTCTACGTATATCAAACAAATCCTTCTCAAATACAAGAATCAAATAGAACACAACACAATAATACTTAGAGGATTTAACACAGCTCTCTCATCTCCCAAACCAAAACTTAATAAGGAAACCATAGGTCTCAATGAAACTATCAATAATTTAGACTTAACAGACACATATAGAGTGTTCCATCCATCAATGAGCAAATACACTTTTTTCTCAGCAGCACATTGATCATTTTCCAAAATAGATAATATATTATGTCACAAAGCCAGTCTTAGCAAATACAACAAAATAGAGATTCTACCCTGCATCCTATCTGACCACAATGAAATAAAATTACAAATCAATGACAGATTAAAAAACAGAAACTACTCCATTATCTGGAAACTAAATAATATGCTATTGAATGATGCATGGATAACAGAAGGCATCAGAGAAGAGATAAAAAAATTCTTAGAGGCAAAGGAAAACTCTGATACAACTTATCAAAATCTCTGGGATGCCAGTGCTAAGAGGAAAAAACTCATTCATTAGAAGAAGTAAAATTGAACAAATAAATGAATTGACCCTTTGTCTCAAAGCCTTAGAAAAGGAAGAACAAATAAACACCAAAATAAGTAGAAGAGAGGAAATAATCAAAATTAGGGCTGAAATCAATGAAATAAAAACAAAAGAAACAATTCAAAAAATTGACAAAACAAAAAGCTGGTTCTTTGAAAAAATAAACTAAACTGACAAATGCTTAGCCACTCTAATGAAAAGGAGGAGGGAGAAAACCCAAATTACTAAAATTTGTGATGAAAAAGGAAATATCATGACAGACACTACTGAAATACAGAGGATAATTAGAAACTATTTTGAAAATTTATACTCCAGTAAAATAGAAAACCCTGAAGACACCGACAAATTTCTAGAGGCATATGACCTACCCAAACTGAACCAAGAGGACATACACAACTTAAACAGATCAATTTCAAGCAAGGAAATAGAAGATGCCATCAAGAGCTTGCCAACCAAGAAAAGCCCAGGTCCAGATGGATTCTCAGCTGAGTTCTACAAGACCTTCAAAGAAGAATTAATGGCAATACTCCTCAAACTATTTCATGAAATAGAAAAGTAGGGAACCCTTCCAAACTCATTCTATGAGGCAAGTATCACCCTGATTCCAAAACCAGACAGAGACACATCAAAGAAAGAAAACTTCAGACCAATATCCCTGATGAACATAGATGCAAAAATTCTCAATAAAATTCTGGCAAATTGCGTACAAAAACATATCAAAAAAACAGTGCACCATGATCAAGTGGGGTTCATTCCAGGGATGCAAGGTTGGTTCAACATACGGAAATCAATAAACATAATACATCACATCAATAGACTTAAAGATAAGAGTCATATGATTTTATCAATCGATGTGGAGAAAGCATTTGACAAAATACAGTACCCTTTTATGTTCAAAACACCAGAAAAACTTGGGATAGTAGGAATATACCTCAACTTTGTAAAAGCTATCTGTGCTAAACCCAAGGCCAATATCATCCTAAATGGAGAAAAATTGGAAGCATTCCCTGTAAAAATGGGAACTAGACAGGGGTGCCCTCTCTCACCACTGCTATTCAACATAGTCCTTGAAACACTAGCCAGAGCAATTAGACAGATGAAAGAAATTAAAGGGATATGAATAGGAAAAGAAAAACTCAAACTATCATTATTTGCAGATGACATGATTCTATACTTAGAAGATCCAAAAAATTCTACCAGAAAACTTTTAGAATTAATAAATGATTTCAGCAAATTAGCGG
This sequence comes from Geosciurus inauris, assembly GCA_004024805.1. Taxonomy (NCBI): domain Eukaryota; kingdom Metazoa; phylum Chordata; class Mammalia; order Rodentia; family Sciuridae; genus Geosciurus; species Geosciurus inauris. Next base: position 29,750 of record PVHX01005760.1, read on the forward strand.
GATATAAAATCAACACCAATAAATCAATTGCATTTCTAACATCAGTGATAAGCCCTCTGAAAGAGAAATTAGGAAAACTATCTCATTTATAATAGCTCAAAAAAAATACTTGGGAATCAATTTAACAAAAGAGGTGAAAGACCTCTACAATGCAAACTACAAGACACTGAAGAAAGAAATTGAAGAAGACCTCAGAAGATGGAAAAATCTCCCATGCTCTTGGATAGGCAGAATCAGTATTGTCAAAATGGCCATACTTCCCAAAGCGCTATACAGATTCAATGCAATCCCAATTAAAATCCTAAGGTCATTCCTTATAGAAATAGAAAAGGCAATCATGCAATTCATTTGGAAGAACAAGAGACCCAGAATAGCCAAAGCAATCCTTAGCAAGAAGAGTGAAGCAGGAGGCATCACAATATCAGACTTTAAATATACTACAAAGCTATAGTAACAAAAAATGGCATGGTACTGGCACCAAAATAGACATATAGACCAATGGTATAGAATAGAAGACACAGAAACAAACCCACTTACATACATTTACCTTATACTAGATAAAGGAGCCAAACACGTACACTGGAGAAAAGAGCCTCTTCACCAAATGGTGCTGGGAAAACTGGAAATCCATATGCAGCAAAATGAAACTAAACCCCTATCTCTTACCATGCACAAAATTCAACTCAAAGTGGATCAAGGACCTGGGAATCAGACTAGAGACCCAAAGCCTAATAGAAGAAAAAATAAGCCCAAATCTTCATCATTTCGGATTAGGACCATAGTTCCTTAACAAGACTCCTATAGCACAAGACATAAAATCAAGACTCAATAAATGGGATTGATTTAAACTAAAAAGCTTCTTCTCAGCAAAAGAAATAATCAATGAAGTGAACAGAGAGCAGACATTCTGGGAACAAATCTTTGCCACACACACATCTGATAGAGCACTAATCTCCAGGATAGATACAGAACTCAAAAAACTTACCACCAAAAAAACTAACAACCCAATCAATAAATGGGCCAAAAAGCTGAACACAAACTTCACAGCACAAGATATGCAATCGATCAACAGACATATGAAAAAACGCTCAACATCTCTAGCAATCAGAGAAATGCAAATCAAAACTACCCTAAAATTTCATCTCACGCCAGTCAGAATGGTAATTATCAAGAATACAAACATCAATAAGTGTTGGTGAGGTTGTGGGGAAAAAGGCACGCTCATACATTGCTGGTGGAACTGCAAGTTGGTGCAACCAATCTGGAAAGCAGTATGGAGATTCCTTAGAAAACTTGGATTGGAACCACCATTTGACCCAGCTATCCCACTCCTCTGTCTATACCCAGAAGACTTAAAAACAGCATACTAGAGTGACACAGCCACTTCAATGTTTATAGCAGCTCAATTCACAATAGCTAAACAGTGGAACCAACCTAGATGCCCTTTGATAAATGACTGGATAAAGAAACTGTGGTATATATACACAATGGAATATTACTCAGCAATAAAAGAGAATAAAATTATGGCATTTGCAGGTAAATTGATGGAGTTGGAGAATATCATGCTAAGTGAAGTAAGCCAATCTCAGAAAACCGAATGCTGAATGTACTCATTGATAAGTGGATTTTGATCCATAATGTGGGGAAGGACATGGGAACAATGGAGGAACTCTGTTCACAGGGGTCTAAGGGGGGAGGGGGCATGGGGACAGCAAAGGTGGTGGAATATAATGGTCATCATAGCCCTAGCTTTATGTATGACTGCATGTATGTTGTGATTCTATATCACTTACAATCAGAAAAATGAAATATTATCCTCCATCTGTGTACAATGAATCAAATTGCACTGTTATCATGTAAGCCTAAATAGAACAAATAAATTAATTAAATATGAAAAAAAAGAAATAAGGAAGGTATAATTTTTATTCTCAAGGTATTCACTGACTACTAAGAAAAGATAAGAAATAAACAGAAAGATAGAACACTTTCTATCTACAGACCATGGGATGAGCAAATAGGTTGCTAAGGGAGGCAGGAGGCAAGGGTCATCCCTTCTAGCCCTGCAGAATCAGGGAGCTGACTCTGATAATAGATCTGACATGTGCTTGTTCATCCAGAGTCTGGGTTATGGCTTTTGTAAAGATTATCTGTTTATTTATAGCCCAAAAAGGTAGGTTCTAAAACAAAGATTTAGCAAGATTAAATAAGTTGCCCAAGGACATAGGACTAGCAAGGGACTGATACTGGATTCTCACTTAGGATCATGCCACTTCTCTTATTAAAGTTTTCTAATAGTGCCCTTTCCCACTCAAAAGATAATAGAATTTCTTTTCCATGGCCTCCAAGATCCTACACAGCTAGCTTCCTTCCTGCCTCTCAAATCTTGTCTGTATTATCTGTCTCTAACCTTCCCTGACCATCCTCACATTCTTCTTCCACTCCATAGACTTCCATTTTGAAAGGCTGACCAACAGGCTTGTCTCTTCCCTAAACCTTTGCTTTCCATGATTCCTTTGTTTGGAATGCTTTGCCTTCAGATGAGTATGAGGGATCACTTTAAATACCCCTCTCAGAGAGAACTTTCTGGACCACTCAATCTTCTCAGTTATACTATCTTGCCTGGGTCATGATTTATTTTCTTTCTGGTCACATATGACTGGATATTTTCTTTAATTCTTCCCCAGGTTGAATGACTGCCCCTAGAGAGCAGCACCTGGCCTGTCTCACATACCATGATTAGGACAGTCCCATCTCAGAGTGGGCTCTTCATAATAGAAGTCTATTGAGTAAAAGAATAAACACCAGGTCCTACAAATCAGTATGGAAGGCATTTTAGAGTAGAAGGCATATAAGGGGAAGTAGGGAGGGAGAGAGACAAGTGGGGAGAGGGATAAAGAGATGTGTGTGGAGGTAGGGAGACAAAGGAAAGAGGTATGTTTTAGGAGGGGAGGTCATGTACACATTTTTCCTAGCCTTAGCTTCAAGCATCAGGCTAGAGTTTGAACTGCATTTGCTAAAATGCAATTCTGGCAAAGGAATTAAGCCCTGTGAGAGTAAAATTTTATCATTGTGGTGTTGGGGTAATTGCTGCCAGCATTTCAGAAATATCTTCTGAATCTCAATGGGAAGGATTTTTTTTTTTTTTTTTGGACTTTTTCATGGGTCACGCACTTTTCCCTTCTTCTGATGGAAGAGGCAGGACAAGGGGAAGACCCATGAGCGGTGAGGCAATGTGCTGTCACTCCAGTGCGCAGGCAGCAATCAAGTATGGGAAGCCCAGATGCAGAGAGGGGGCCAGAACCTGGCTTCACTGTCCAAACCAGGGAGTGAGATCTAGGGTTTCATGAATGAGAATTACTGAAGAATTCTCATGAATTCTCATTCATGAATTCAAGAATTACATGAATTCTCATTCATGAATGAGAATTACAAAACCAGTCATGAGGAACAGTGCAGAAGTCTGGGGTCTTGGGCAATAGAGAAGTTGTGCCTGTTCTAGGGAATATGCCAGTGGTATTAAAAGAAGCTTCCTCTTCTCCCTCGAGGGAGAGAGGGCTTTCTTACGAAATAGTATTTCTTCGCATCCTGGTTTGCAGACAGCTCTGACAGAAAGATGGCTGTCCTGGAGCTGGAATGGTTTCCTCTAAGTCAGTGTTTCTCAGACTTTTCCATCAAAGGTACTGGGAAGAACCCAATGTAGTTGGCCCCAAGCATGAAATTTCTTAGGCTGCATTTGTATGAATTTTGAATTTGACTTGTTTAATTATCAAATAGTGCTTTAAATGATCATCAGGTAAAAATTATTATAATTATTTTTAACCAAATCTTTCAATAAAAAACATTTTTCCTAAAAAATTGTGTAATATATACACTGAGGCTTTGCATGCCTTCATATTCCTCTGGATAAAGATGAATTGGGGCAGAAATTGGCATACTATAGTGATACAGCCACCTCAACTTTTACAGCAACACAATTCACAATAGCTAAATTATGGAATTAACCCAGATGCCCATCGGTAGATGAATGGATTAAGAAGTTGTGGTATATATACAGTGGAATTCTACTCAGCCATAAAGATGAATGAAATTATGGTATTTGCCAGTAAATGGATGAAAATGAAGAATATCATGCTAATTGAAATTAGCCAAATTCAGAAACTCAAAGGTTAAATGTTTTCTCTTACATGCAGAAGTTGGAGTAAAATAAAGGAAAGGGCGGGATAGAAGGATTGGATCACATAAAGATAAAGGGAAGATTAGTAATGCAGAAGAAGGAGATTGAGAGGTAGGACAGAGGGATGGGTAAGGGACGGCAATGCAGAATGAATTCTTAGGAAAATCATGGTATGTTCCTATATAAATATACCACAGGGAACCTCACCTTTATGTGTGGGTAGATAGAACTAATCAAATTAATAATAAGTAGATGAGCAAAAGGAAGTCTAGTTGAGTAGAAGAAGGAGAATGGGAGAGGGGAGGGAAAATAGGAGGGAAAAGGGCGACTCATGAGCTGAAATTGAATTCCATACATGTAGGAGTTTGTTGGAATTAACTCAAGTAGTATGTATAACTACAAAGCTCTAATAAAAAAGATTTAAATATTTGAGATTAAAAAGGACAACTCTGAGTTGCTTTTGGCTTTCAAGTCTAGATCTGGGGGATTTTGTACAAACAGGATGTGGCTGCTGCTGTTGTCTAAGTGTGTCCCCCACCATTCATGTGCTAGAAACTTAATCTCCAATTTCATAGTTTAAAACATTTTTCTCTTCCAAAATTTATATGTTGATGGTATTTGGAGCTGGACCCTTTGGGAGGTCATTAGGACCCCCCTGAGTGGGGACCCCATGATGGCATTAGTGGCTTTTTATGAAGAGGATGAGAGACTAGAGCCAACTACTTGCTCCATTTCACCATGTGATGTCCTATGTCCTATGTCCTATGACTGTCATGTCATAGGTCAGGAAGGCCCTTGCCAGATCCCAGCTCCATCTTGGACTTCCCAGCTTCCAGCGTCATGAGCTAAACAAATTTACCAGTGTATGGTATTCACTTACAGCAACAGAAATGACTAACACAGCCATTCTGTCCACTAACTGACCGGAACAAGTCCCAGAGAGACAAACTCATTTTTAGGAGTTGAGACCTGTGAAATGGCAATGGGAGAAACATTGGACTAGGTTGACTCTTGTCAGTATCTTTGTTTATGAGTCTAGATGGGGCTGGCAGATGCCTCGCATTAGCATTATTTAGACATTAAGAGATTCTAATTGGAAACTAACATGTGTCCTCATCATAGTTGACCTTATTTATGGAGTGGCTGACATCTGAATGTCAAATTTGCATCAGTGAATTCTTTCCACTAATAACCACTTTGATATGTAAATAACGAATTTGCAGCAGGGAAAAATATAGGTGATATGCCGATGATTGCTCCATAGATGTGGCTTTCTTCCACGTACAAGGACAGGAGGACTGGCAGGTTCCTCCCTTTAATTAGGAGACCCTACCTAGAAGATTGAGCCAGAATGAAACAACATACTTTATCTTAGATCAGCAGTCCAGAACAGAATTCCTATTTATTTATCCTACTGGGCTAAGTGCTGGAGGAGACCCAGTAATGAAGAGAAAGATCTGCCCAGAACACTTGAAGCTGCTATAAGGTATAATAAACAGGTGCCCTTCACAGCACTATGTGGTGAAGTCACAAAGTGAAAGGGTATAAATAACATGACTTTGTGGTTGTGTCATTTGGTAGACACCTACAAAGGTTTTGTATTAAAGAGGGATGTGAATAGCTTCCAAACCCAGCAAACCCTATAATGATGACTTAAATGGACACACCTGTGTTGTCTCATACCATGAGGCATCTGGGGTAGGAAATCCAGACAAGGAATAGTAGTTTATAAGAACCAAGGCTCTTTCTAGAGCATGCTTCGTGTGAAGGCCTTAGGGCTATGCTTGCTGCCTCATTGCGGCAAAAGGGCTGCTTTACCTCCAGGCCACAAATCCATATTTTGTAGGAAGAGGAACTCTGAGGGTGAAGGGAGAAAAAGGCCTTCTCTTCAAAAGACTTTTTAAGAAATTCATAAATTCTGTAGGGAATTCAAGATGGTGGGTTAGAAGTACCCAGCACTCACCTATTTCTCTACTAGATGGAATCAAAACATTTGGAGAGCAGCTGGGTATAAAAGTAGGTGTCTGTGGGAGAATTCTGAAGTTCAATACTCAACCTGCAGAGACCTGGAGAAACCTGGAGACTTTGGATAATGGAACTGAGGGTGAATCAAAGCTCCCCATACCATAGCATGGCAGAAGGCAGGGGTGGATGTGAAAGAGGGAGAGTCCCAGTGAAAGCCACCAGTGCAGGAATTAGCACCTTGCAGAAATATGGTCTAAACAGACAATAGACTTGGGATCTGCATGGAAAGCTGACTTTGGAGAAGTTCTCTGCACTTCCTAGTGTACCTTCATGGTACTCTAACAGGGAGCCAGTTTGAGAAGGTCTTGCTTGAATTTATTGCTCTGAGAGTCAAGGGCCCTTGAGTTTTCCTGTCTCTACGTCCCCACAGGAGTATCACTAAACTGACTCAGTGGGCAGCTGCCTTGAGAGCCATTTAGGCTCTGGAGAAGACCTCTTACACACACCCACTGAGAATTCTATGCAAAGGGAAACCAGACTGCAATAGGTAAGGAAATAGAGGATGCTTCCCCTTTAAAATTAGTGGTTCAGGAAACCAGTGACAGGAGTTTGGGAACAGGCAGTCATGTGTGATTTTTGCATGAGAGTTAAGTCCCAGAACATCAGAGACATGGGTGATGGATTGTGATTACACACTCTTTTCTTTTCTCTTCAAGTGTGCAATACAAAAGGTGCCAGAATCTCTGACATATTTCTGTCCCCAACATCAGCCCTTAGAGTGCACAGTCCAAAGGGCACTAGAGGGAACCTGTGTCAGATGGGTTCTGCATCGTGCACTAGCTTGGTGACATGCTGCAACACCAGTGTTTACTACACTCTTAGAGTGTGCAGTCCTAATAACTACAGAGGACATCTTCCCTGGGGAGCTCTGAGTTCTACCCTAGAAAGAGGCAAAAGTAATATAGGATAAACTAAAACATGTGCACATTCTGGTGTGCAAGGTACCTGAGAGGCATTCTGTCTGGTCCAGCCACAATCCACTCCTGCTGATCATTTGGTAGGCAACACAATGGAAAAAAGATGGGGTGAATAACCCCCATTGTTTGCTCTCTCCAAAAGGTACACAGTTTAGGAAGATACAGGTAGAAGCTCTGATGAGCATAAATTATGAATATCCACTTTTGCTTGCACAATTTAGCACCATAGTGAAGAGAAAATTTTTATGTTTTAATACTTTTTTATTGCTGTTATACATATCTTTTCTTCTTTTAATATTTAATTATTTTTTCTAAGATTTTCTTCTTTTCCTTTTTCACTTTTTTCCTACTTCCCCTTTTTTCTCCTAATTTTAAATTACTCTTGTTCTTTCTTTTCACCTTTTTGTCCCTCTTAAAAATTAATTTGATTTTTATTATGCTTTCACTTTTTAATTTATTCTATATTACTTTTGCCTCTTTCTTCTGTTGTTACTGGTATTGTGGTAGTTATTATTTTTTATTTCTTTATGTATTCTTTTGTTGTTATTGTTTTCTTCTTTCTGTGTGGTGCCAGGGATTGAGCCTGGCACTTTGAGCACATTGGGTTGCATGCTGTGCTGCTGAGCTATACTCCAGTACAGCTCCAAGAAATTGCACCTTATTCCAGCCTTAATGTAGACCCATTTCAACCTTGGCAGATACTTCGACTTGAAGCCTAGGAGAGATAAAAGCCCCCAACCATCAACCCTGTCCTGAATAGGCATGGCTGAGTGTGGGGGAGATCCTGATGTCCTGCTCCTGAACGTTTACCCTCATAGCAACAGCAGAGAGAAATAACACAGCAGTTGTGAATGCTACATCTATGAGGGACCTCAGCATAGCTCATTCCCATATCCTACCGAAATGCATATTGCTGAAAAGACTGAAGAAGTAATCGCTGAGGTGCTCCTTATATTCTGCTATCTACTCCACGCCAACCTGAACTGCTGGAGGGTCCCCACTCCTGCAGGATCTACAGAGAAAGTGAGCCCCTCAGGCACTGAGTACATATTATGTTAAAACCCACTAATCATAGCCAAAGTAGCCACAGAGAAACTACACTATGAAGTCCATCTGAATTTAAACTCAGCACTGCACAATGAACTGGTATCCCAGGACACATCATCAAAAGAAGGCTGCTCATTAAGAAGATTCTCACATAAAAATGGAAGAGAGATCCATCCCAACAGATGTGCAAATCTCAACATAGAAACACAAGAAATGTGAAAACACAAAGTAACAAGACACATTCTAAAGTTGACAACTGTCTAGTAACTTATCCCAAAGATGTTAAAGTGGATGACATTCTGGGAAAATAATTCAAAATAATTATTTTTAAGAAGCTCAATGAATTCTAAAAGGATGCAAATAAACAACTGAATGGATTAAGGAAAACAATGTAGAATATGAGTGAGCAATTCAATAAAGACATAGAGATTTTGAAAAAGAACCAAATGGAAATCCTGGAAATGAAAAGGTAAATAAATCAGATTGAAGACTCATTTGAAAGTCTCATCAATAGACTTGATCAAGCAGAAGAAAGAATATTTGGGTCCAAAGATAAGGTTGAGGAGTTATCACATTGAGGCAGAAACAAAGAATAAAAGAGAAAGAAATAGTTAACAGATTATACAAGATCATTAGGACCCCAACAAAAGACCAAATGTTTGCATAATGGAAATAGAGGAGAGAGAAGAGCTACAGACTGAAGGCATAGAAAAACTATTTAGCAAAGTAACAACAGAAAAATTTTCAAATATTGGAGAAGACACATTTGTATTTATACAGAAGGCTTTTAGAGCCCCAAATAGACACCACCAGAAAAGAGCCTCCCCATGACATATTATACTCAAAATGTCAAGAAATGTAAGACAAAGGGAGAATATTAACAGCTGAACGAGAAAAGCACCAGGTCACATATAAAGCAAGCTCATCAGTAAAACAGTGGATTCTCAGCAGAAACTCCAAAGACTAGGAAATCATAAAATGATGATATATTTCAAGCCCAGAAAGAAAATAACTATGACCTACATTGCTACACCCAGCAAGTTAACCTTCAAAGATCTTCCATGATAAGCACTAAACTTCAGGGAAGTCATGACTACTCAACTAGCATTACGGAAGATACTTAAGGGAATCCCTATAGTCAGAAGAGCAAGAAAGATAAACACAATCAAAATTGCTCAACTGTTACCTACACTAACCAAAGGAAAGAGAAAGAAGACTGAAATAAATAAAATTATAAATGAAAAAGGGATATTATAAGATTTCACCGAAATTCACAGGCTCATTAAGGAATATTTTGAAAAATTACATGCCAAAGAGCTGGGGAATCTAGAAGAAATGGATACATTTCTGGGCAAATATGACTGGCTAAACTTGAACCAAGAAGATATAAAAATCCTAAGTAGATCAATAACAAGCAATGAGATTGAAGCGGCAATAAACACTCTCCCAACAAAAGAAAGCTCAATACCAGATGAATTCACTGCTTAATTTTACTAGACTTTTAAAGAAAAACTAATACGATGCTATTCAAACTTACATAAAATAGGGAAGGAAACCTCTCAAATTCATTCTGCAAAGCCAGTATTACCCTGCTACCAAAACCTGATAAGAAAACAACAATAACAATAATAAAATAAAATCAGAGACCAACACCCTTGATGAAAAGATACAAAAATTCTCAATAAAATACTTGCAAGTTGAATTCAACAATACATTAAAAAGATCATACATGATAAACACATTGGTTTCATTCCATAGATTAAGGATTAATCAACATATTCAAATCAATAAACATAATACTGCATATAAATGGAATCAAAGATAAAAATCACATCATCATCTCAATAGTTGCAGAAAAAGCCTTTGATAAAATTCACCATCCCTTCCTGATAAATCCCCTGAATAAATTAGGCATAGAAGGATATACATCAACATAATGAAAGCTATATTTGACAAACCCATGGCCAACACTATACTGCATGGGGAAAAACTGAATGCATTTCCTCTGAAATCAGGAACAAGACAAGGGTGTCCACTCTCACTACTATTACTCAATATTGTACATGAAATTTTAGCTAGAGCATTTAGGCAAGAGAAAGAAACAAAAGGGATACAAATAAAAAAGGAGGAAGTAAAATTATCTCTGTTTGCAGATGATATAATTCTGTCTTTGGAAAACCCTAATGACTCCATCAAAGGACTCTTAGAACTAGTAAACAAATTCAGCAAAGTTGCAAGATGCAAAATCAACATACAAAATTCAGTAGCTTTATTACACACCAATAATGAACTTGCTGAGAAAATAATTAGGAAAGCAATCCCATTCATAATGGCCTCAAAAAAGTACCTAGGAGTAAACCTAATAAAGAATGTGAAAGACCCTATAATGAAAAATACAAAACACTAAATAAAGAAATTGAAGAAGACCCTAGGGGAGAGAAAGGTCTCTCATGTTCATGGATAGAAAAAATTAATAGTGTTAAAACAGCCATACTACCTAAAGTGGTCTACAGGTTTGATGCAATCTCCATCAAAATACCAATGACATTATTAATAGAACTAGAAAAAATGGTTCCTGAAACTCATATGGAAGCACAAAAGACTCTGAATAGCCAGAACAATCTTGAAGAAAAAGACCAATTCTAGGGACATCACAATAACTGATTTTAAAATATACTATGGAGTCACATAAAAAAAAAAACAGCATGGTAGTGGTATAAAAACAGATAAATAAACCAAAGTATACTACAGAAGACCCCAAAATAAACCTGTGCATCAACAGTCAAATGATTCTTGACAGAAGTGCCCAAAACACACATTGGAGAAAAGATTCTCGTAAACAAATGGTGCCAGGAAATGGGATATCCACAGGTGGAAAACTGAAATGAGATTGTTGTCTCTCACTCTGTACCAAACTCAAAACAGACCAAAGACTTTAATGTAAGACCTGAAACTTTGAAATTATTAGAAGAAAACAGGGAAAGAACCACTTAAAAATATTTGCACAGTCCTGAATAGGACTCCAATAGCTTAGGAACCCAAAGCTAGAATTAACAAATGGGATTACAGTAAATTAAATAGCTTCTACAGAGCAAAATAAGCAATCAACAGAGTGAATAGACAATCTACAGAATGGGAAAAAGTCTTTGCCAGTATTTATCTGACAGGGGATTAATATCTAGAATATACAAAGAATGCAAATAACAACAGAACAGGAAGTAATCCAATAAAAAATGAGCTGAACAGATGCCTCTTAAAAGAAGGGCAAATGGCTGATAAACATGAAAAAATGCTCAAAATCTTTAGCTATCAGGGAAATGAAAATCAAAGCCATGTTGAGATTCCATCTCACCATAGTCAGAATAGTTATTTTGAAATAAACAAAAAATAACAAATACTGTCAAGGATATGGAGGAGTAGGAACACTTGTATATTGTTGGTGGGGATATAAACTAGTGTGGCCACTACGAAAACCAGTATGGAGTTCTTCAAAAACTCAAAATAGAGCTACCATATCAACCAATTGTATCATTCCTGGTTAATATTTATCTGTAGGAAATGAATTCAGTGTACAAAAGATCCTTGCACATTAATGTTTATCATGGCTCTATTCACAATAACTAAGATGTGAAATCAGCCTAGGTTGATCCCATCAATGGATAAATGAACAAAGTTAATGTGGTATATATACACAATGGAACATGATTCACTCTTCTTTTTTAGCAAGATGAAATCATGCCATTTTCAGAAAAATGGGTGGATCTGGGTGACATGATGTTAAGCAAAATAAGCCAGACACAGAAAGACAAGTATTACATGTTTTATCTCATATATGGAAAAAGAAAAAAGAAAAAAACGACTGAAAGTAGAAGAAAGAAGGACTATTCTACTAGGAGGACAAGAAAAGTTAGAAGGCAGGTTGGACATGATCAAAGCAGAATATATTTATGCATGGAAATGTCACAGTGAAACCCATTAACTTGTCCTATTCATATATATTAAAAGTTACAATAAATAATCTTCTCAGCAAACTAAGTGTATCTTTTTGGTTGGAATTGTGTCATAGGCCAGCTGGAAGGTGCCTAGGAAGAGCAGACTGCCACAGGTACATTGGAGGAGGCCATGATCCTAAGGCACAGGTAAACATTTTGGTAGGTGTGTATGTGCAAGTCTCAGCCACTTCAGGCTGCTATAACCAACTTCATAGACTAGGTGGCTTAAGTAAGGGAAATTTGTTTCTCACAGTTCTGGAATTTAGGGTGTCCAAGATCATGGTTGGATTTTGTTGAAGTTCCACTGGTTTGTAGGTGGCCATCTTCTTGCTCTGATCTCACATGGAGTGAGCAGAGGGTGGCCGGTGGGATTGGGGAGGGTGCTCCCTGGAGTCTCTTTACAAAATGGCACTGAATCCATCTTAGTGACTCCACCCTCATGACCTAATAGACTCCAAAGGCCCTTCCTCCTAATACTACCACACTGGGGACTAGTGTTTGAATGTATGGATTCTGGGGAGGAGGTGACTCAAACATGCTGACCATAACTGTGTGTGTGGGCATTTTGCATAAGGGAAGATAGAGTGATGTGAGAAATAATTAATAAAGAAACCGGGAGAGTTGGAGATGAAGCAGCTGGCAGAGCAGAAACCAGATATTTTTGTAGGACATTTTTTTGGGAAGAAATGGAATTTGAGGCAGGCCACAACTGACTGCACACTGCTGTTGTTAGTGTGGGGAGAGAATATGTGTGTGGAAGGGCTTGTTGAGCTGGGTCAGATGGCCTTGGTTCTGCCCTAAGCAATTATGGGATTCTAGAACCTTCCTGTTGGGCAGAGCAATTAATATAATTCAGCTGTGTCCATGGTAGTTGGATTCCCAGAGAAATCCCACTCTTAGTAGCAGGATGATGATATCTCTAATTTCCCTTTTTAACATCTATATTATTAGAGAAATGAGCAGAGTTAAACAAACAGTCTTAAGCTAATAATTCATATAGATCATTTTAGTTAGGAAAATTGACTTCTATTGTATTCATTTATTTGTTTGGCAGTATTTCTTTCTTTTTGTTTTTTGTTTTTGTTTTTTTTTTGGTACTGGGCATTGAACTCAGGGGCACTCAACCACTGAGCCACATCCCCAGCCCTATTTTGTGTTTTATGTAGAGACAGGGTCTCACTGAGTTGCTTAGTACCTCGCTGTTGCTGAGGCTGGCTTTGAACTCATGATTCTCCTGTCTCAGCCTCCCAGAGTGCTGGGATTACAGGCGTGCGCCACCGCGCCTGGCACAGTATTTCTTGAGTGCATATTATATGCACAACACTGGATTTGATGCTAAATAAGTACGGTTTGAGACAGTCAGCTTGCCAAGGGCTGTCATTGTGATAGGGAGGAAAGAATTAGTAAATATTGCAGACAACACAGGGTGACATCCCTACATGTGCATTCATGGGAGTCCAGAAAAATTGCATCGCCATGTCAACAAGGTGAGGAAGGCCTCAAGGAGGAGGAAAACTTAATTTGTGGATGTAAAATGGGGAATATAGGAGTGCATTCTAGGTCAGGGAAGAGGCTGAGGCAGGAGGTGATGAAGGTCAAGGCCATCATTTACATAGGAGAGGGTGGTGCCAGGAGGGGTGGGAGATAAGGGGAATGTGGGGCTGAGTTAGGTCTTGATTGTGCATCTGTTGGCAGAGGGAAGAGTGGTGAAGTGGGTGGCCCTAGGATTGAATCCTGACTCTTCTAACTGCCAACCACTCCTGTGCCCTTGAGAAAATAGTTCAACTTCTCAGAAGTTTCTAAGTGCTTTTAAAATGGAAGTATTCATACTGACCTGGGGGGTAGTAGTATGGTAAATTATAGCAGTTATGTTAAAACAAGAGATTAAATTCTGAGGTCAAAAAGACCTGGGTTTAATCTGGATAATTATGTGATCTTGGACAAATAACTAAATATCCTTCATGTCCTCATTTATAAAAGGGGGATATTAATAGTATATTATACATTGTATTAACTTTACCTACAAATCTGGCACAGTTATTGCTGTTCTTGAGAATCACAGAAACCTATTCTGGAGATTAAACTGAACAGGACTCCCTTAAAAGATATTTTAGCACCTAGGTTTCTCAGGAGGGCCAAAAGCAAGGTTTGGAGGCGGCAAGAAGTTTGGCATCTCACTGCAGAACAGCTCTGCTGGAGCTTGTCCCATGAGGCCACTATTGGGACCTTAATTTGCATCCTTTCATTGTATGTGGATATCCCCAAAGCCACTTTTCCCATAGTAGTTTCACATGGTGCTTGAAACTTTGTGCTGCAAGATTCCCAAAGGGGATTTTATTTTATTTTTTGGTGCATCTGATGGGCCAAATCACATGCCAGTGCCCTAGTTTCAAGTGAGCCTGGCAATGGAGTTCCAGTATCAACCTTAGAAACTGGGGAAGTCTTGATTAAAGAAAAGATGGTCAAAGGTGCTGGATACCAAAAACATGATAGTATCCCCATAATGCACCTAAAGATGTTCTTGTGAGCATTAAATGATAAAATGTGTCAAGCACTTAGTATGGTGCCTGGTATAATAAGAAAGCAGTAAATGCCAGCTATTATCATTATTATGATTTATTTTTTAAAATGCATTTCAAGTCATAGTACATATATAGAGCTCAATTTTCTATCTCTGGTTGCAAACAAGATAGAGTTATACATTTGTGTCTTCATACATGTACCTAGGGTAGAGATGTCCATCTCATTCAACCATTTTTGCTACTCCCATTCCCTCTTCCCTCCCCCACCTTCCCAATGCCAGCTATTATTAATATTAATTCTTAACAACTGGAAATGTCAAGAAGAAGCGTATAGTAGTATGAGTACAAAAGTCGAAGCTGACAAAGGTGTTCCTAGGGTGAGTGCTAAGCACAAACCATGACTTGGCCCTTGACATCATGGATTTTTGAAAACTGACTCAATATGTGTAGCCTGAATTTGTCTAAGAGTAGCCCCCCACCGCCATTTACTAATTTTATTACATTACGGTGAGAAATGCAACCACTGTGTCCGTGTGTTTTGTGGTGGACTTGTTCATCCTGTGGACCTACAAGAAGTATTCATGGAAAGCCATTTGAATTAGAAGTTCACTTGGTGAGAACGAACTCAGGATCTGGAATTCTAGCATAGGGGTTAGATGGCTAAGAGCTGCTTGACTCATTGGTAGCAAAGCAGGGATTCAGGGCTAACCTGGGGCTGCTTAGGTCCTGTCCTGGACCATAAAAAACCCTGGACCAGTAGTGTGCTGGTGTGTTAGGGGAAAAAGTCCTACATATGTAGTATTTGCCAATTTCTGCAGTGTAAATACTTCCACCATGGCCAATTCCAGGCTACCAACTCAATGTTATGTCAATCACAACAAGGATGAAGTACTGGACAAAGCACCCACAACTATTGTGAGCCATGCAAACTGGTTCTAGTACATTACTAGCATGGACTGAATTGGAATGGCCTCTGCTGATCTCTTGAGCTTTCATTGGCCTTGGCTCTGCAATAAAAAGAGATGAAAACTAAAAGTTAACAGAGCAAACCACAACTTAAGATTTTGGCATTTTTTGTTTACAATATGTATTTTTCTTTCTTGATTTACATTATATGAAATTGATGACATTCAACCATTTGACCTATTAAAAAGCCAATTTAATATATGATTCAACATAGTATAATTCACATTGTATATAAAGTTTTATGGCCTACTGTGCATATACTGTTATATCATAAATATTTCTCCATGCCATTAAATTTTTTGAAGGTGCAGTTTTTAACGGCCATCTTCTAGTAAATTGGATGTGTGACTGTAATTTATTTAACTATTTATTTCATCATAAGATATTTGAATCTCTCTCTCTCTCTTCCTCTGTCCCTCCTCCTTACTTTCTTTTTTTCTATTATAAATATTGCTGACGTAAGCATTCTTGTAACATTGATTTGTGTGTGTGTGTGTTTCTCTCTGATTATTTCCTTAGTACACAATCTTAGAAGAGGAATCACTTAGAAGACAGTCAAAGGGTTTGAAAAAGTTTTTAAAATCTTGATATATTAGTGCCAACATGCTTTTTCCAGGTTGCATTAGTTTGTCTTCTAACTAACAATATATGAAAGTGCAGATTTACTGAAAAGTTAACCATGAATATTATCTTTTATTTATTTATTTTCCCAAGTGTATTGGACAAGAAAAATGATACAGGAAGTTTGTTTCACAATTTAGAGATCTTCAGCAATGAACAGAGAAACAAACTAGGGAGATTCTCACCTGGTCCTCTGTTATGACCTGCCTTCAACTTCTCTTATTTTAAAAGATGAGGCGGAGGCAAAGTTGAAGAGCCACAGCCTGAAGCCATGTAGTACCCTTACCTCCACCATACCTCCTGTTTACCCATCCATCTTCTGTGACCTTTGCTGCCAGTGGTATGTCAATGGATGACCCTAATAGGGGAGTAAGCCTGTGGCCAGATGGCTGTGCAGTTTTGGTTTTTGACATGATGGAGCTGAATTACTATCATTTGGTATGGGTGACTCAGATATGCAATCATAACACATTGTCGGGAGCAGAAAGAACTGGTGTGGGTGGCTTGTTGGGCCTTGGGCACAGGGCCCTGTTGTGTTGCTGCAGCTTGCTTATTTCAATTTATTTCCAACTTCAATATATGACTTCCAGCATTGCTAAACCTGGCTTTGAATTTCCACCTGTGTGTTGGGGGAGTGGAGGAGGGAGGGAGGAAAGGCAGGCAGAACAGGAGGAGTAGGACACGGCTGTCATTATGGGTTGGCAGGAATAGAGTGAGAATATGCTTGGGGGTGGTGAGAGGGACGGGTAATGGGATAAAAATGCCTCCAATTAGGTTCCAATTGTCAAAGCTGAAAACTCAAACACGTGGGGGAATGGTTTTGTCTTTGTTCTACCACCAGTGAAGAATGTCAGCCGCTGATGGTACATTTAAGCCAACAAAGCGTAGGACTGTGGGCTGTTAGGGAAGAAAAGGTTTGCTCAAACCAGACATCCCAATCATTGAGTGGTCCATGGACACAGGGGAGGAATTTTTCTTCTAGGCCATGGTGGCTGTGTCATCCCTTATCCTTCTCAGGGTCTCTGGTGGTGAATAGCGGGTGTTTGTTGTTCTGTGTTTTAATCTGGGTTGGCACAGCTTGGCTGGACCTTGCTGTGGAGAAATGTGTGCTTGCTAGTGGAGTTGGTCACATTGGGTGACACCAGAGGCACTGGGTGTAGAGGTTAGTAACTGTCTCCGTGTGCTGAGGGTGGCAGTAGTCTCATGTGGCCTCTGTAGAACTAAGACACCATGCTTCTTTCTTACCACAAAGAAATGAAAATATATGCAGATCTGCTAAGTACCCTGATTTGATTATTATACAATGTACACATGTATTTGAATATCATACCATACCCTTTTAAAAATAAAAGGGAAAATAAAGTCTTTTGTCAACAATTCTCTTGTGTGTGTATATATGCATATACATATGTAAATCTGTATTGTGGTAAAATATATATAACATAAAATTTACCATTATAACCATCTTTAAGTGTGTGGTTCAGCAATATTAAATCCCTCACACTGTTGTGCAACCATCACCAACATCTATCTCCAGAGCTTTTTCAACATCTCTAACTGAAATCTTTTCCCCATTAAATAATATTGCCCAATTCTCCCCTCCCTCTAGTCCCTGGTAACCTCTTTGCTATTTTCTCTGTGTAGGAATACGACTATTCTAGATACTTCATATAAGAGGAATCATACAATATGTGATCTCTAGTGTCTGACTTCTTATCCTCAGCATGGGCTTCTTAAGGTTCATCCATGTTTTAACCAGTGTCAGTAAGTTTCCTCCATTTTTAAGGCTGAATAATATTCCATTGTACATTTAGATCATATTTTACTACATGTATGTACAGACCACATTCTGTTTATTCATTCATTCATCCATTGATGGGTATCTGAGTTTTCACCTTTTGACTATTGTGAATGTTGCTGCTGTGAACACTAGTGTACAAATATCACTTCAAGTTCCTGCTTTCGATGCTTTTGAATATACACCCAGAAGTGGAACTGATGGCTTATATGTTAACTGTATGTTTAGAAATATGTATATCTTAAAAATGAGACATTATTGTGGGAAAGTATTCTGTATGACAGACATTGTAATAGTGGATACATGCCATTCTACATTTCTCAAAACGCACTGAGGCTACAACACAGACTGTCGTCAATAATAATGTCTCAATACTTATTCACCAGTTGCAGCAAATGTGGTGCTCCAAACAAGACGTTAACAATAGAGGAAACTGGGCTGGGAAAGAGAAAGGGGGTGTATCACATTTCTGAGCATTTTAGGCTCAACCTTTCTGTAAACACAAAATCGCTCTAAAACAAATAAAGTATATTAATTTTAAAAAGAGAGCTGGGTATGCTTATGACCCAGTGACTCAGGAGGCTGAAGCAGAATTTCAAGTTCAAGGTAAGCCTCAGTAACTTAGTAAGACTCTGTCTCAAAATAAATAAAAAAGGGCTAGGGATGTGGTTCAATGATAGAGCACTCCTGGGTTCAATCCCCAGTACCAAAAACAAAAGTAAAGATAAAAATATAAAAGAGACAGTAGTACATGGCCAACTTCACCAAGTTGCCTCATCTCCATTCACTCTTTCCTTTGTAATTCCCTGCCTTGCTGTTCCTTGGATGTCCTGGGTATGTGATGAGGAAATGTCCCTACTCAGTGATTTCACTCTCCTGGGTCCTCTCTGTGTATACATCATTGCCAGAATCCAGCCTTCATTCTATTTCCTGAGACTACTCTGAACCCCCTTGCCTTTGCTCAGGCTCTGCAGGTTGCACAAGGCAGGAGGAAATGAGCTCTGGAGGAATCTGGGGAGCCACTCAGGATCCCAGTGTGCTTTCAGAGCAAGGTCTTTGCCTCTGTTTCCAGGGCTCCTGGTGGGTGTTGGTTTTGGGGCAAACATTAGCAGTAATGTCAGTGCAGAAAGTGGCTGTGGAAACATCTGGGGCCCTATGTTATTTTTCTGGGAAGAAATTAAAATTCTTCACTATGGTTTCTAAGCCTCTGTTTGTTTTTTCCAGCAACATGGATATAGTTTGTTCACTATAAGACACAGATTTTATGTACAAAATCAAACAATAAAAAGTGACTGAGCTTGAAAAGGGAAAGCCCTCAGGTGCCATAACCACAGAGGGTAGTCATATTCAGAATAAAGGGATTTTACTACTGGTACCTGGCTGGAATTTTAGATTGAATAGATGCTCTTTGTTTTAGAGATTGAGGTTTTATTTCCTATTCAGTGATCAGAGACCTGACTCAGACCTCTGAGCTGTAAGGAGGGGAGAGGCAGGAGGTGATTTGCCTTCATGAAGCCTAGAGCCTTGAAGTACCCCTTGGTCTTGGGCATTGGGAAAGCTCTGCCCACCAACATTAAAATTACTCAGGGGAAATTGAAACTCCAGATCCATATCCAAACTGGGTGTGGAATCCAAATTCACTGAAAGGCAAGGGAATTGCAAAGCAAAGTGGTTCTGGATCATTGATGCTCTAGGATCTGAACAAAAGCAACCCTAGGTTGATGAGTAATGGTGTTTTACAAGCCAAAGTATATATAAAAAAATCCTTGCTGCAGATGAGCTAACCACAGTGGCAATGACCATAATAAAAGATAAACCATGCAAGAAAATAAGCCACGAGGATTAAGTCAGCTGATGCAGCAAATAAAATTAGTACCCCAAGAAATAAAAGTATAAAATAAGCTGAAAAAAACTGTGTAAAATTAGCAAGTTTGAACTAAGGAAAAAAGGATTATTAGGAGGGAGAGAATCATAATAAAAGCATAAGACTTTCTCATTCTATTTCCCCACCAAAATTTTGAACACTTTAAGATAGAGTTTCTGTGCCCACATAACCCAGGATCCCGTGAGACTCGGTGTATGTTTAATGAGTGGATGTCTCCTCCTCCCTGCTTCTGGAGCTCAGTGGCAGATTACATCTGATATGTGTCTTGATCCTACCCTTTCCTATTCTAGATGTGTCAAGGTAGATGGCTAGGTGGTCTTCAGGGAAGGTTCTAGGGTCTCCAATCTGGACACCCTTATCTTTCTTTGCCTTCAATGATATTAGAGTATTAACCCCAGAATCTGGCATATGCACATTTTATAATTTGGTACAAGGGTGAAGGAAACAGAATATAAGTAACATTTCTATTCAAAGTGACCATCAGAAATAAAACAAACAAAACAAAAAAACTACCCCCAAAACAACATGACCATCAGTGCCTGGAAGTCTAATTATTTCCCTAGAAGACTCTGATAAAGAACTCAATAGCACCACATGTCCCCATGCACATGGGACTCCCAATTATATACACTGAACTCTCTTCCAGATAATTCTATGGGAAGCCTAGTGAAACAGGAAGACATCAAACTTGTACCAGAAAACTTGGATGAGTTCTGTCCTAAGCACTACCAGTCCGTTTTTTGTGTGAATCTCTCAACTTCTCTGAGCTTCATGTAATGCATGGAGTGGATAAGACACAGCTCAAAACCTCTCAGGATGACTGGAAGTGTTGAATAACTGAATGAAGACAAGAGCAAAGGTGAGGAAGCATTGGGATTTGTAGGGTTGACTTTATGGAGGAGGCAAATGTAGGGTGACCAGAACTTGCTGAGCAAATGGGGAAGGAACAGATGAAACACAAGCAGGTGTAGAGGTCTAGAGAAGAAAGGTCAGCTTAACTGTATCATGTTCTCTTTTTTATATGGTGGCATTCCTGAAGTCTGTACTTGAACTTTTCTTTTTCCTTTTATCCTCATATAAGCTGTTGATGAACAAGAATTCCCTCTCCAATTGTCTGTTCCAGGCATCTTACATCCCTTTCTACTCAGTCTTTTTAGAGGTCCTGATTCTTTAACCTCCATATAATCCTTGATACTCTTAAGTATCACTCTCTCCCCCTAAATTCATATGTGTCCAGCCTGAGGGCTATGTCCCTCCCCTCCAACATAACCTCCTCTTTGCTAGATGCTCAAATCTGATCTCTCTTACTCTGTTTATAACCTTTACATTCATTGTCTTTCTCAGTTGCCACATTTTATTTATTTATTTTTAAATTTTTATTTTTATTTTTTATTTTTCTCAAAAGTTGTATTTTAATACATAACAGAAAAAAACAAATTTTCAGAAGCTGTACACACTATTCATTGAAAACATTTGTTGAGGCAAATAGAAAAAAAATTGTTACAATCATAATTTTTCTAACTTTGCACAAAATTATAAGCAGATTACATTCTTCATATTAAACATCTTTATATGCACTTTCAATTATAAGCAGAAATTAGACAAGGTTAATTTCACAGCCATCACACAACACATGTGATACACATCTATGAAAACAAATGTCTTAGGGAAAGTTAAGTAAGATTCAGGAAAAGACTTCCTAATATCAGATTTAGAATCCCTTGATTCAGAAGGGGAGATAATGGAATAAAACTAGGTAAATAAAAAGGTCCTGAATTAGACAATCAATATGTTTTCTTATGCATAAGGCATAATGTTGGAAGTCAACAGAATCTCTAAAATGTCTAAGATGTGGTTCTTGCCAGAAAGATGTTATAATCTATTTTAGTGATAAGAGGAAATTAAAAAGTAAAAAGAGCAAACAGTCCACATTTCTGACAGTTCATTGAGTTCCTTCTCATGTGTTTGACTCCAAAGAGATGATTTTCCTCAGCATCACTGTTGAATTTTGTTCAGGAAATAGAGTTGAGGAGTATGTCATGGGCTGTATTTAGAACGCACACAGATGATGTTGTGTATAGTGCTCAGAATGTCAGGGCAGGAGAGTTTGCCATCATTGGAGGACCCTGCTTCTTTCAAGTTTGTGGGTAGACTCTCTTACAATGATAGTAACATGGAGCTTAAAAAGTCTATGAAACTATATAGTGTATTTTCCCATGTAAGGTTGTAATTCCTTCCATGGTGGCTGGGGAAATAGAACAGCTCAGTAGATAAGACATTGGGTTTGGGAATCACACACATCTGGTCCAGTTCCTTGTTCTATTGCTTGTAAGCTCTGTGACTGGATAAGCTGTTGAGATTTTCTATGGCTAAAATTCTTGAATTGCTTAAGACTCTTGGTTGTAAGTGATAGAAAATCCTACTGGAATGAATTTACATGTTATTTTTTTTTTTGACACCACTTTTGACACTAAATGTGTGTCTTTTTCTCATACCGATCACCAATTGTTCAATTCTCCAACATCAACTGAGTGTCCAACAATTCAATTCTGACGCTAACTATGCAGAATTAATCAAACCCCACAGTTAAGGGCTCAATCCCACAAGACTTCCCCTACTTCAGGATGCCAGTTGCAAGTTCCATGGGCCACTGCTACTTCTAACCGGGAAGCTACAAATTTGGAAGTTCTTACATACTCCTCTCCTCAGGTTTGACAATTTTCTAGAATGGCTCACAGAACTCAAAATAGACCTTTACTTACTATTAGCAGATTGCTATTAAGGATACAACTCAGGAACAGCCAAATAGGAAAGATGCATAGGGCAAAGTATTGGGGTAGTGGGTTTTGTGAAATAAAAGAAAAAAATCACAAAGAAGGCAATACTGAAAGAACTTTTAAAGCTGCAGTTGGGAAGCCATTCAGGAGCAGGACTTATGCAGTTCTCAATCTGTTGCCTGGGATGTGAACTTTGGTTACCTCTAGGCTTTGAGTTCAAGGCATCTGAAATAACCAGAGCTACCCACTAATTACATTGATGTCAGAGGCTCATGATGCATATTAAGAGTTATCAGACTCTTGTTTCATGGAATATTTTGGGGGGGTTGGGGGTATGGGGTATTGAACTCAGGGGCATTTGACCACTGAGCCATAATCCCAGACCTATTTTGTATTTTATTTAGAGACAGGGTCTCACTGATTTGCTCAGGGCCTCACTAATTTGCTGAAGCTGGCTTTGAACTTGTGATCCTCCTGTCTCAGCTTCCCGTGCCACTGGGATTACAGGCATGTGCCACTGCACCCGGATCATGGACTTTTTTTTTTTTAAGTATATAATTCTTTATCTTCTATTAGTCAGGGACCCCTGGTCTTTCTAAACATTCAATAGTGCACATAGGCTTCCACTTTCCCTGCCTTCCTCAGAACACTGATTTGGAACTATCTGAACTTGCACCTCCTAAACTGCAACTCTTAGAACTTCACATAAAGTGTCTTCTACCTTTATAGTTTTTGAGTTTGAATTGGTTGACAGCATAGAGCTTCTTAGCTCTCTCTCTCTTTCTCTCTGGGCATGCCACTTACTGTGGTTTAGATGTGGTGTCCCCCAAAAGCTCACGTGTGAGACAATACAAGAAGGTTTGGAGATGAAATGACTGGGTTATAGCCTTAACCTAATCAGCACATTAATCTGTGTTGGGATTAACTGAGTAGTGGCTGGAGGCAGGTAGGGTGTGGCTAAAGGAAGCGGTTCATTGGGGGCGGGGCTATGGGATATATATTCATATCTGGCAAGTGGAGATCTCTCTCTCTCTCTCTCTGTCTGTCTTCTGATCATCATTTGAGCTGCCTGCCTACCACCATGATGTCCTTCCTCACCTTGAGCCCCAAGGAATGGAGCCAGCTGTCTATGGACTGAGACCTCTGAAACTGTGAGCCCTTAAATAAGTGTTTCTTTCCCTAAAATTGTTCTGGTCAGATCTTTTAGTCATAGCAGCAAAAAAACTAACTAAAACACCATCCTTCTAGCACTTAGATGTGTTCACCAACCCTGAAGCCTTCCAAATTTTGTTGTTCAAGAATTTCATAGAGCTCTTTTTTTTTAATATATATATTTTTTAGTTGTAGATGGACACAATGTCTTTATTTTACTGCTTTGTATGTGGTGCTGAGGATCGAACCCAGGGCCTCACACATGCGAGGCAAGTGCTCTACCGCTGAGCTAAAGTCCCAGCCCTCATAGAGCTCTTAATTTCCAACCATGTTTCCTTTCCCAGAAGTCAGTGGGTTGGAGCTGAAATTTCTAGCTCTCTAATTATTTGGTCTTTCTGATGACTAGGTCCATTCTGAAGTTATCTATAGGCTCGTCTAAGTAAACTCACCATAAACTCAGGTGTGATGATAAGGAATTCATTATGAATAACAAAAGACACTCCTAATCGCTCTGCAAATTCCAAGAGTTTTAGGAGCTCTGTGCCAGGAACCAGGAACTAAGACCAAATATATATTTTCATTATGCCATGAAGTTTAATTATGATAGGAGCTTTAGGAATTTGGGGCTCATGTAATTGAAGTATCCAGTGTTAGTTCTAGTCAGAGAACTAGTTAGTTTTCAAATTTCTTTTCCTCTACTCCTCACCCTCAGCCTGCTTTGTGTTGGCTATATCCTTAGGCGGTCTCTCTACAAAGGAACAAAAACTTGCTACTGGTACCCTGAGATGTATCTTCTCAGAGTTTAGCAACCTCTATAGACAGAAAGCTTCTATTTCTCAATTGTTTCCGAAAAAATCCCAGAATCACCATTTCACTTTGTGTAGGGCATGTGAAAGACTGATTAGCTGAACTGAAAACATGCACTAATCCTTGGAACTGAGTATGGGCCCCACCCAGACGAGCACCGTGAATAGGGAGTGAGAAGTTCCTCTCTCTGGAAGCAAGGGAAACAGTGGTCGAGTAGACAGCAAAAACAGCTGTTCAGTCCCTTTCTTGTATCTATAAAATTGAGATAGTTGTCTCTCTGTCTGGCTTAACAATTTTCTTCAACTCTTCTACTATCCCCGAACCTCTAGGACCTTCTATAACACACAGGTGCATGTGCTCTGAGTCTTTGTTCAACTATGTTTGATAGAACCACTAGCAATGTCTTTGGGGAAATGAAACCAGAGTTTAATAGTTTCCCATTGGGTGATGTTTGCCCACATTTTCCTAGATTTAGACTCGTCCTCCACCTCCTGGTCATACCCTTGGTGTTTACTGAGTACACCATTCCTACCCTGTCCATGTCATCTCGGTACTTTGTGTTTTTCATTTGAGCCCAAATTTCATTTTAAAATATCAAAACACTGCCCACACATGGCTAGAACCCAGCCAAGAAGACAGAGTCATTTTGTGAGACCTGCCAAATGGGTTCAGTGCTTATCTGATCATGAATCATGAAAGCTTTTAGGACAGATGGTACAATCACATCCAAGAATAATGCCCTTTCGAGAGTGATGCTAATTGGATCACATGGCATCAGAGTTTCACATCTGCCACATGGCAGAGACTAAGTTTCCTTAAACTTTAGTTTGTTTCCTTTTCTAGGAGTGGTTACAGCAGACTTCAGTATGTTCAGTAATTACATGCAGGGTGCTAACTGCATGGATTCATTCATTCATTTATCCAGCACATATGTTCTTCATTCTTTCCATGTACCAGACACTCTTCTGGATGCTTTCCTTCTTATGAATCTTTCCTAATTGGAAGAAATTTGCCAGTAAATAAGTAGACTGGTAAATAAATAATTGAAGTGCACTAAACGCTATGAAGACAACAAATAGGATAATCATGAATGAAAGAGGGAAGGAGGAGGAGGAAGAGGAGAGGAAGCTAGTGGAACCTAGGTGGTGACATTTGCATGACAAGAAGGAAGCAGACTCGTGAAGACTCGTGAAGAT
Source organism: Geosciurus inauris (assembly GCA_004024805.1). Taxonomy (NCBI): domain Eukaryota; kingdom Metazoa; phylum Chordata; class Mammalia; order Rodentia; family Sciuridae; genus Geosciurus; species Geosciurus inauris. The sequence goes on from PVHX01005760.1 coordinate 55,629, forward strand.
CTGGACAAAGGGTTCCATGAAGAAAGAACAGCAAAGGCAAAAGCCCTGAACTTGAAGTGACCTTGGTTTATTGAAAGATCAAGAAGTTCAGTTTGGCTATTGCCTATTGAGTGAGGGTCACAATGGATCAGAATGAAGTCAGAGAAATAGATAGGAACCATGATGAAGAGACTGGATTTAATTTTAATAAAAAATCTGGTAGCAGTGAATGTTGCATATAATTTAATCCTCCCCCAAATGGTATGAGATAGTGCTATAGTTTGAATCTAGAATGTCTCCCAAAAGTCCGTATGTTAAAGGTTTGGTCTTCAGCTTGGTGGTCTTGGGGGGTGGTAGAACCTTTAACAGGCAGGGCCTACTTGGAGATCTTAGGGCACTGGGACATGCCCTTGAAGGAGATAGTGAGAATGCAGCCCCTTCCTATCTCTGTTTGATTCCAACCACCATGAGGTGAGCAGGCTGTTTCAACACACACTCCCTGCTGTGACATGCTCTTCACCACAGGCCTAAAGCATTAATTGACCATTGACTGGAACCTCTGAAATTGTGAGTCCAAATGAACCTTTCCTCTTTTTAAGTTGATTATCTCAGGTTGTTGTTTCTTGTACTGGTCATTGAACCCAGTGGTGCTTCACTATTGAACTACATCTCCAATCATTTTTATTTTTCATTTTGAGATAGGGTCTCACTAAGTTCTTGAAGCTGGCTTCAAACTTGTAATCCTCCTATATCAGCCTCTAAATCACTGGGATTACAGGTATGCATACCATGCCCAGCATATCTCAGGTATTTTGTTACAGTAATGGAAAGCTGCTTTACACAGATAGGTATAATTATCAACCCCATTTTACAGAGTAAGAAATTGAGGCACAGGGGAGTTAAGATTTTAAATCAGAGCTAAACACAGGACTTGGCTCTGGAGTTGTGCTCTCAACTACTGTATGTAAAATGGAATCTTCTGGGTGTTTTAAAGCAGGGGTGACATCATCTATCTTACATTTTTCTAAGATTCTTTTGGATAGGATAGTTGGTGGAGAAACAAGAGTAGAAGCAAGGAGAACAGGTAAAGCAGATGAGAGCTGACTTAGGTGAAGGTAGTGTCCCTGCAGAAGAAGGATGTGTTTTGTTTTTTAGTGTCACAAACATCAGAAGGAGTAGATGTGTCTAGTGACAGGTGGAGAGGAATCAGGCATGACTTAGATTTAAGAGGAAGTAGTTTAGTCTCTGCTGTCACTAAGCTCACAGTCAAATGACTCAGACAGATGCATATTTCTGTATTTATTTATTTTGAGGGACTAATTTGTTGGTGTTCTTGGCTTATTCACTCATATAATCATGGGGATGGATTTATGCAGAGAGGGAGGGATACATCTTTACCAGAGGTGCTGGGCATAGAAACATGCATGTTTGTTTTAACCTGATCCTCTACTCCCAGAGTTCTGCATCTCCAAATACATAGAAAAGCCATATTTTGTTTCCTTTTTTTTCCCAGACTCAAATGACGGGAAAGAATGCATGCAGCTGCATTTGCATCTTTAGCTGAGAAGCTGGGGGCTGGCTTTATTTCCTGGAAGTCCTAAGCTATATGAATCCCTAAACATGCCAAGTTCCTGGTCTCTGAAGCTCTGAAGCTCTCTGAAATTCCTGGTCTCTGAAGCTCTCTTACATGTGCTTTCCTCTTCCCCCAAGGGGCTCTCTCCTTCCTTGTCTGCCTCCTCTTCACGCTTTAGATTTCACCTCAGCTTGTAAGCCCTTTGCATGCCCTCCCTTAACTAGCCCTGCTCTTCAATTGTGTTCTCACTTTACTTGGGTCCTAAGTCCGTGTTAGCAATCATTTTGGTGACCTTTAGCACTTCCTCTAGACTTCAGTCTCCTTAGGAGAAGGGTATGTATATGGTTGTGTGTGTTTGTGTGTGCATACATGCCCACATGTCTGTATTTGTGTGCTTGCATGAGTTTGTGTATTTTTACCTGTATGTGCATGTGTTTTGGGTGCATTTGTGTGTGCATTTGTGCATTTGTACACTTGGCACTTCATATCCTTGGAATTTCATATCCATGAAATTCACCAATAATGAATTAAAAATATTGGAAAATAATTGCATCTGTATTGAACAAGTAGAGACATTTTTCTTTGTCATTTTTTCCTGAAGAGTATTCTGTTACAACTATTTATATAGCATTTACATTGTATTAAGTATTGTAAGTAATCTAGAGATGATTTGAAAGTATATGGGAGAGATGCATGCAGGTTTCATGCATACTGTACACCATTTTGTATAATGGCTTTGAGCATCCAAGGATTTTGGTATCTGTGGGGGTCCTGAAATGAATTTTCCATACATACTGAGGGATGACAGCATTTCATCTTGATATCCTCAGTGTCTGGCAGAATGCCTGTTATACAGAAGCAGGAACTGAAAAAGGTTTTCAATTTTGAAAAAAGAAGTCAAGTAAAATTAGTAAAGCAATAGGAGAGAGATCCTGAGATGAAAGTATTGCTTCAGCCTCTGTCACAGAGGCTAAGATGGTTTCATTGGCCTTTGCTCTCCCAAGTAGGTACAATGTATGGGAAAGCAGAGTAAAGACATTAAGCCTAATGAATTTGGCTCTTCCTCAAGGGAAAATCCCCTGGCAGGCTGGCTAATCAAGTTGTGGGGTCCTCACTTTCACAGTAGCTCGGGATGAGCAGGCTTTTCTGGTTGAAATGTTCAATCATTTTTCCTCCATTATTTTTCTTCCCCTGGGCAAATTTACCTTCACACAGTAATTACCTTATTCAGATTCCTACAAAATGTCATTGGGTTTGATAGCTGCTGGAGTTGAACTTGCACTTCCTCATATCAGCATCACTGACTTGCTTCACCTGGACATACTCAAGGACTGTAACAATATTTACCTTACATTAGATGGAGTGGGCAAAGCAGTTGAGAGAGGGAAAAAAATAGGAGTGTGGAAAAGAAAACAATGGGGACTTAGAGAAAAAAGCAACAATTTTGGAGAAAAGAAAAAATAAACAACTCCTCAATTATGTTATTAAATATACAAGTTTGAGTTTTCAAATACATTCCTACTTTAGCTTTTTATTTTTGTTCATTAATTCATTCAGCATTTCACTAGACATTTATCAAACATCACTGGTATGTTTTAGGGCAAAAGATCACAGATCCATAATTTGAAAATAAAACTTTGTTGTTGATTATGACAGCATTTCTAGAAGTCAGGGGGAGCATGGCCACTGGGCTAGCAATCTCGCCCATTAAAAATCCAGGTTTCCTTTTATATCTAAAGACAAGACCCCCTTTCAAGATTTGCCTTGTAATCCACCAAAGAAAAGGAGCCCCATGACCTTCAGGTAGGAAAGATGAGAAAGTGTTTCTCAGAGGAGGATCTTGGGTTATGAGCCAAACTTCCAAAGGCTACTAGGAAACTGTACTGGTAACATGGATTTGAAAGAAGCAACTATATTTATTCAGCAAAATATTTAAGATCACATCAGGCTATGGTTTTTATGTCAGGAGGTAAAGTAGGGAATGTCTATACAGGAGTTACAGGGTTTATCAAGGGAAATCCAGATTAGACATTCAGGATCTGTTTGCCAGGGGAGATATTTTAAAACTTTAAATCGCAAAGAAGCTGATTTCCTAGTCACATGGAAGTGCTGAAGATAAGTTGTATGGCCTCTGTCCTCCATCTGTTCCTAATCTGGTAAGGGAGACAGATGTGCAGGACGGTACGTTACGTAGTGAATGGAAGGTGTGATAATAATGCTATTCGTGGCCTGTGATGAGAGCATGCAGAACGGGATCATTTACTTTGGCCAAGGATATCATAGTATTTCCATAGAGGAGACAACAACTAAGCTGTGTTTCTAAGGATGAATAGGTATTTTTCAGGCTCAATGGCAAGAATTACTGAACCAGAAAGGGTGCTTCAGAGCATATGGAAAGGGCAGAGCATCATAGCCAGCATACTAGGGGACCCAAAAGAAGTCTGGGGGTGTTGGATTGTGGGGGCTTGGAGAAGAGTTGTGACAGATGATGTTGGAAGAGGCAGAGAGAACTGTGGAGGCCAACCTGAGGTGTCTTGATTTATTCCTGCAGACATACTAGTTAAACTAAAGATCTATGTGGCTACCACTTATCTTCCCCTTTAGTCAAAGGGGGGAAGTAAATACATTCCTCAGGTATCTTTCCTTCAGTTACTTGCCTATGTGTTATGCTTAAATACAAGTTGTCTCCCAAAAACTCATGTGTGAGACAATGCAAGAATATTCAGAGGTCAAATGATCAGATTATGAGAACTTTAACCTAATCAGTGGATTAAGACAATTATATGGATTAACTGGGTGGGAACTGGAAGCAGGTAGTGTCTAGCTAGAGAAGTAGCTTGCTGGGGAGGGGGTGTACCTTTGGGGTTTATATTTTGTCCCTGGTGAGTGGAGCTCTCTCTCTGCTTCTGGTTGCAATGTCCTAAACTTCTTCCCTCTTCCATGCCTTCTGCCATGATGTTCTGCCTCACCTCTGGCCCAAGGTATGGAGTTAACCAATCAAGGACTGAACCTCTAAAACTGTGAGCCAGAATAAACTTTTCCTCTTCTAAATTGTTCTCATCATGTGTTTTGGTCACAGCAATGAAAAGCCAATTGGAACACTACATAACCATGGGATTTACTGCCCCAAACTCTAGCTTTCTATATTAACTTATGAGCTGCCACAAGCTCAGTGACTTCCTTGTTGTTTTAAAATTGTGGAGACTGATGTCTGATAAAGGTGTTGTGGAGTGGCTTCCATCTGGGGCCTGAGAAGGAGAGTCTCCCCAAGCCTCTCTCCTAGATAGCTTCTGGTGGTTTTCTGGCAAACTTTGACATTCTTGGCTTTTAGAAGGATCACATTTGTCTTTATCCTTGCATGGTATTCTTCCTGTGGGTGTCTGTTTTCAAAGTTCCCCTTTTATAAGGACACAAGTCACATTGGATTAGGGACCATCCTAATGTCCTCATCTTAATAAGTTGTATTTGTAATGACCCTATTTCTACATAAGTTAACATTCTGAGCTGAGATTTAGGATTTCAATATATGATCTTTGGTGGGACACACTTGAGCCCATAAAACCTTAGCATTAAGGGCCCCTGGGAAGAAAAAGAACAAGGAAGACAGAGAGAATGAAGTTAAATATGATGTTGGAGAAACTGGTTGGCCATGTAGGGAGTTTTTGAAGACCTTCTATGATAAGTTTTGCTCCACTCTAACCTCTCTTCACATCAGGCCCACAGCTCCATGGAGCTCTGGAAGTTTACTCTGTTGCTTTTGCATCTACTAAGGTATTATCTGGAATGAACTTAGGCTGTCATAAAGTTGTTTCCAGTAGTCTTGAGAGAAAAGGCAAAGTGTGTGTTTCCTCAGTGATTCCAGGGAGCCCCAGAGGTAGAATGTTTAGATAGAAAATGCTGTATCATTTTCCCTCCAATGTGTTGTTGATTCTATACCATAGATGTGGGCTTTCCGTTATGGTGGAAAGATAGAAGTCCTAAATTAAACATGTTAGCAAGGTAGAGCATGGAGATGGGTTAGACTTGGGAGCAAAAATGTGTGTGTCTCTTGAAATTGGATTACTTCTAAGAAGTGGAGGAGATATTAAAAATAGTCCATAAAGCATTTCACTTCTCCAAATAGCCTATTGTGTAAATCTCACACTGAACCCCCGTAATCATTGCACAGCCATAGGATGTAGAATCACACAGGAGACAGGAACACTGAGAACTGGTACAACCCCTCACCTAGAGCTGAAGCTGGCTGCTGACTCAGTGACTGCATATACAAGTTCCCAGAATCTGAGAATAGAGTTTAGAGCTCATGTTTCCAGCCTCCCTTGCAGCTAGGATACAGCCATTGGGATTTAAAGGCAGAAGTGAGCAATGGGAGGAAAATAGGACCAGCTATTGGTGCTAACCATGGCACCTGGATTTCAGACACTGCAGGGGAGATTTCCCATAGGCTCAGGGTTGAGTTTGGACTCTGAGGGAACTTAGATGCTCAGGACATGATGGATTAGTGATCATAAGATCAAGTCCTTGGTACATCATTGAACTCAGTGCTTAGTACAGGTTAATATCCCTAATCCAAAAAGCTGAAATATTATTTTACAGTATTTTTGATTTTGCATTTTAAGACTAGGGATGCTCAGCTGATAAACATTATGCAAATATTACAAAGTCCACAAAGTAGGAAAAACTTCTGGTCCTAAGTATTTTGGGTAAGGGATAATTAGCCTGCAGAAGCAGTGGAGGCTGTTTTCACATCAGTCTAAACTGGAAGCCTATATTCTGAGTGTCAATTCTGGACACTTAGCATCTACACTGTTTCTTTATCCCTCTGAGAGCTAGTTATTATACTTTAATAATTCCTCTTTCTGCTTCAACTGGCCAAAGTAGACTCTGTTCTTTGCAGCTAAAGCATATGACTGAAACACTGCATGTTCAAAATACATATAGGCTAAATATATGACTAAAAAGGTGGGGGATAAAAGATGGGGAGGGAGGAAGGAAGAGAGAAAGGAAGAACTAGGAAGTCTGATTAATGGGTTGCAATGTGGAGGCTCTGGTTTTACAGCTAGGTGTTGACTCTGTCAAGTTGTTTTCCACGCCACATGTCTAGAGAATTCATGGTATTATGAATGGGTTTTTAAGGTCTCTTCAGGTTTAAATACCCCTTGAAATAATGTGATAGTTCAATGTCCATGTCACATTTACTTCTTTGAATTTTTGTTTTTTTGCCACTGAAAGAGTAGAATGAGATTTACATGCAACAATAGTCACTGATTTAGAGCAATCTAATGTAAACATATGCTCTCCCCTTCCTCCAAAAAACTGGAAGCAGCAGCCCCTCACTTTACCTCATGGCAGAGATGAGGCTCAGGGGTGCAGGCTGGATAACAAGCAGGGCTGAAGTTCCCCAACTTCCCCTGCCCTGCCCTATACCTGAAGGAATACTTCTTCTTGGCTGGTAAGTTTTGCACTATGAAGCAGCACATTCTTAAATTTCATTGTGTGATGTAAAAGCCTATGAAATGAAAATATAAAGGAGCCATTTATCAAAATCCTCAGCATTGTTAAATCGGTAGACTATGCATTGGCACATTTGTTCTTATTAAGTATTGAAATGGCAGAAACTAGTGACTGTCATCATATCAGCCCTGGGGACTCAGCCTCAGTAAGGTAGAAACATAACTTCAGTTTCCTTTGAAAGGATCTGGCCTGCTTGGTGGGGTGTAGCTTGCCAAGAATGTTAGTTCTCTGTTCAATTTCCTATTTTCTGGGTTGTGACATTGTGTCCAGGCTGTGCATTCAATACCCCTGTTTCAGAGAGGGAGGTGGCAATAGAAACTGGAGCTTTGTTTGCCATAAGAAGCACTTCCTCATTTTCCAAATTCTTTTCTACACCAGAAAGGAGAGTCATGGATCTAGAGCTGAAATTCCAGTTGTAATGGTTAATGTACCATCAACTTGGCTAACAGTGCCTGGTTGTCTGGTTAAACATTAGACTAGATATTGATATGAAGGTGTTTTTTGAGTGTGATTGACATTTAAATTAGTAGACTTTGAATAAAGCAGATTATTCTTCAAATTGGGTAGGCCTTATCCAATCAGTTAAAGATCCAAAGGCCAAAATCCTAAGTGCCTGTAATAAAATGGAGTTCTCAAGACTGAAACAGAAAACCTTCCTCAGTGTTCAGCCTGGTACACAGTGGAATTCAGACTTAAGACTGCAACATCAGCTCTGACATGGAATTTCTAGCCTGTCCAATTTATACCATGGAGTTTGAATCCCACATTTGTGTGAGTCTAATTCTTTAACATAAACCTCCATCTATCTCTGTGCATCTATACCTAAATATCTATATCTACATCATCTATGTCTATATCTATCTTTATCTGTACTTCCTATTAGTTCTGAGCCTGTCTGTGATTCTGGATGAGAAGACTTGAGACATTTAAAGACTATGAGAATTCAAGATCTTTAATGTGTGCTTTGGCAAAGTGTGATGTAACTGGATTTGAGCACCAGCAGCTTTGGAATAACACACAACTTCTTTAGCATCCAAACATTACCACAATCTGGCACTGCTGTCTCCTTTACCATTTCACATCCAATCCTGACACATTGAATCATCATAGACTTCCTCTCCCTGTGTATCTGCACACCTCTTTTATCCACCCCCCATGTGGCAAATTCTTTCATCCTTCAAAACCCATTAGAAAGATAATTCTTTTCCAAGCCTCCAGGGACCCAGCTTGTATGTCTAACTAAATTCCCTTCCTCCTTCTCTTCTCTCTTCCCGCACCCTGCTCCTTCCTTTCTTCCTTTTTTTGTAGCACTGGAGATGGAACCCAGGGCCTGTGCTCTACCTCCTTCATGGAGCTATGATCTCATCCTTTGTCTAATATTTCTGTTATGATGTTGAATATATTAAAAGACCACCTACTTCTTTGTCTGGCTGCAGACTCTTCAAAGTTGGGTATCACATCTTTGTGTTTTCATTGCCCTATGTGATCCCTGATGTATGTAGCTCAATGCATTTTTGCTGAATTAAAATTACCAAACAAGCTCCTCTTGTACTGACTCCATGCTCATCAAGCCACCTTTTGATAATTTGACTTCCCGGCAGCTGCTGCTGATGGAACGAATGTGTGTTCTGTCAGACGGATGTGACTGTCTGGGCCACATGACAGTACATTTATTTCCAGCTGTAAATTAATAAATCAGAGTTGTGGTTTACACACACATAGTTTGTTGAATAAATGGCTTGCCTATGGTCATAGCTCAATTATCCAAATACACACCATCCTCCTAGCCTATTATTTGAAGACCTGTTTTTATTTATTATCTTGAATTTGCTTTTCTCTTTGGCCATGCCCAATCTTTGTTTTTGTCCCCTGTGTGGATAGCTGAAAGCTGGCACCAAGTGTGACCCCATCAGAAAGGCAATTTTGGAAAGCATTAGTGTTGTGTCATTAATGTTGCTAATGGTTTTGGCTACATTATAGAGGGCAGATATTGGCCTGGTGGATCCCCATTCCATTTTTAATCTAGTGTGGTTTGTTGCAGCACAATGTAGCTTAGAACAGTGCTGCAGAAATTCTGTTGTGAAGATGAAGCTCTCTTCTTGGTTGGAAGGTGGGAGATGAAGATGGAGCTGGGTTGGCTTGTAAGTAGGTACTCATATAATCAGAGAGAGCAGTACAAAGCAAGGTCCAAAGGACAGGAGCAGAGATGAAGCTGGGCACAGCCTGGGCTGAAGACAGGATATGCTCCAGCTGCTTCATAGTAGATGGTTCCAGGATAAGTGAGGTCTGGTGGCTATGGTGCAGAACCTTGTGGGCACACTGTTCTGGGCTAATAAACATGACAGTCTATCCTGCAAAGTAGAGATGGCTTCTCCAGTCCTGAATCTCTCAGACTTCAACCAGGGACCATCTTATCCAGAAAAGTTTCTTTGACTCCTCCCATCACTCAAAATTTCAATGGAAGAGAAATGACCATGAGAAACACTGGACCAGCCATTCCTACCTAGAGAACTTTATAAAATACAGATGCCTGTCTCCTCTTCCAGGTCTATCTTCAAGGGAGGGGACCAGGCATATAATTTTTAAGTTTTTGAAATAATTATTATGATATAATTCTCTGTCTTAGTACATTTTCTGTTGCTATAATTGCATACCACTGGCTGTGTAATTAATAAAGAAGAGAGGGTTATTTAGCTTATGAGTCTGGAAGCCCAAGCATGGTGCTGGCATCTGCTCAGCATCCGGCAAGGGCTTTCTTAATGCATCTTGATATGGCAGAGGGCATCACATGGTGAGACAAGGAAAGCAGGTCTCTCTTCCTCTTCTTATAAAGCCACTAACACCACCATGGGGTCCCTATTCTTATAACCTCATCTAATCCTAAGAATCTAGCAAAGACCTCATCTCCAAACACCATTAACATGAATTTGGGGATTGTTTCTAACACATGAACTTTTGGGGGACACATTGAAACCATAGCATTTGAATGACTACAGTTTGTCATATTTATAGCTTACCAAGAAGTCTGTGGGTGCAATGTCTTTTCTGACATCACTTCTTTTTGTATCACACCTCCAAGCACCACATTATTATTCAAATGCCTGCTTCTATTATTTCACTCTTAGTTGGAGGAAAGATCAGGCTTTGTTCCTTATTTATTTTTGATCATTTATCATACTCTCTTCTCTACACAGTGCTAGGGAAAGACCAGGAATTCTGTCAAATAATTAGTAATCAGTATGAGGGGCTGGAGAACGACCATGGTGCTATAACCAGCACAGCCAAACTTGCAAGTTCTGGTGAGGGGCAATGCGGGATTAGAAAAATAAAGACTTACACACAGATTTTGAAGATAAATAGCTGGAATCAGGTGGAGTGCTGCTTTCTGATGGAGAACAGATCTAAAGAGTTACACCAGCAATCTTTATTTATATATGGCTCATTATCAGGTTAAAGACTATGCAAGCATTATTCTTTGTACTCAGAAAGTTACAGGGCTAGAAACATTTATGTAGTTTTTCCACAGTTGCAATCTACAGTTGCAATGTGCAATGTTAGGAGCTTAGTGTAACTCTCAAGAAAGTCCATTGTTTAAAGTTAATGTTAAGCAGACAGCGTCAGAAATAACAAAGCTAGTGAAACACTGTGGTTGTCTAGCAGGAGAGTTCCTCTGTTCCCAGGAACTATGTGCCTGAGATCAAGGTCGAGGCTATTTAAGACTCTCCCACAGGGTCTACTCATGCAGGGCATTACCATAGCAGCTAGGCATCCTGCACCCTTGCACAGGAACATTCCCAGGCACTAGGCTTGCCACAGCCATGAGGGTATCAGAGACCCCAATCTCAGACACTGCTCTCCTATTCTCTGTCACTGCTCTCTACACTACAGTATGCTCTCATGCATACATAAGCACACACACACACATACATTATGTTACCCAAGAGAGATTTGTACACCAGAGGAGTTCCCTGTCAAAGTGCAAACACTAATAAAATATAAAGCAAAACTGCCCATATTCATGTTCTATTCTAAGAAATATACCAATTCATGGGTGTGTTTGCATGTATGTGTGGGGGCATGCATGTGGTTTTATATCAAAATGGGATCACGCTTATGTATATTCTTTTCCAACTCTGTTCAAAATTTAGCAATAAATCATAAGCACTGAATATTTTTAAAAAATCTGCTGTAGCCCCAAATCCTCAAGACACTGTTTGACAAAGTTCTGGTGCCTGCAATGGATCAGGGTGAAGAGATGCACTCCTCAATATGTTTCTTGTTGGGATGCCCCTTCTTAGTTTGACAGAATTAATTATGCTTGCTTCTGTCACCATTTCAATTCCCAGAAAGACAGGATCAGTCAATCCCGGTCTTCTAAAGTCTTTTGTCATTGAGGAGAAGCATTTGATACCCAGGAGAATAAGCAAGAAAATCCCCACCAGGATAGTACTACTGATATGATGTTTCTTAGTAGTAATTCTAGAAATCCCCCTGATGATAGTTTCACTTTAGATGTGTTATCCAGAACATTTAGGCCCATAGTTTCCCCAATTACATTTGGAAGTACTCTCAGGCCTGGCTGTAGAAGACTGCTTTGGCAATTTCAATAAAGTGACCTATGGGAAATTGTGGCTCCAACTAATCCCATGCCTAAAGCTCAAATGCTGGTCAAGCCTTCTCGCAGGCCCTGACAGAAATGGATTCCCCCTATAGTAAAATCCAGTGATATTTGACGTGGGTAAAGGCAGAAGACGGAGGTGTCCAGGTAACTTAGGACTGGACCCTCCCCCACCATACTCAGGAGCCTACATTAATGGAGAAAGAATGGTTTGGGTTAATAGAAAACATGTTAATTGTGGTTCCTTGTTTACATGGGAGAGTCCTAAGAAACAAAGGCCTCCATGCCTGCCCAGAGAAACTGAACTCAAATTATGTAAACAATGGTTGCTATAGGATAGGGCTCGGGGAAAGTTCAGAGAATGATATTTTGATGATATATGTAATAGTTAACTTAACCTGCAGCTTTGGGCAATTCTGGACGTGAGCAGAAGCCATTGACCACATGTGCATCAACGGCTATGCTTTTAAGTGTAGTTACCACAGTGACCTATTGGCCTTATGCTACTCTCATAGTTAAAAACACCTTTGTTACCTTCATTTTGTTTTTGAGAATACAATAGGAAGCTTAGTGATCTCTAGATTGATATTAATCTTAAGAACAGGACATGAGGACCCTTATAGTTACAGTCTCTAGTTATGATTTAAAAATCCTTTGATGCTGATGCAGTTATCCAGGACAATTGTAATGACCACTCTGTGTTTATGAATAACTCATGATGATTTGTAACCCCCTTTTCTTTTCTTTTAATCAATGACTGTAAATCACTGTAAATAAAGTGCTGGTCTGAACTTGGACGGACACAGCTGCACCAAACCTGGTCTCTGTGTCTCATTGGTGCTATTTACGCCGACACCACTCATCCCACCTCAGGACCTGACACCCTGCGGAGGCTGGACCCCCGTAAAAATCAACATAGCCTTAAGTCCTAAGTTGAGTTTTAACTAGGAAATCAGAAAAACAAAAACCCCCAAGACCCCAAAAAAACTTCTTAAAAAGAGAATCCTAAATTACAAAATGAGAAGTTTTTAGATCTCTGATATTTAATGCTATGCTCATCAAAACACATTCTTAAAATATATTGTTATGATAAACATATTTTTGAATAATTACAACAAATATTATTATAAAATAAATTGTTGAATATAATGATTATATGTGCTTACTTGTTTCATTGTGTTATTTCCCTGATCAGTTCTCTTTGAAAATTCTCCCTAACAGCATAAAGTTCAAAAAATATGAGCTTGGCATTCAAAATCCTCTGCAACTTGGACCCAATCAACTTTTTAATTTTATGTCCCATTGGTCCCCATTTAGTACCTTCTGCTGTTGTCAGAGTGTCCTACTCAGTGTTTTCCAAGGGTGGTCATGAGGGCTTTGGTTCTTTATTTACAGCGATTTCCCTGTCTGAACACCCTCTTTTCTCCCTGCCTGTACCACTACCTATCCTGTAGTAAATATTTTCTGTGTTGATGATCCAATTATGTGTTTCTGTATAACAAACTCTTCAAAAACTTGTTGGCTTAAAACCATGGTTTATTATTTCTGATGATTCTTTAGATCAGCAATTGAGGCTGGGATTAGCTAGACAATTCTGCTATAGAGTTGACAATCTTGTGGGGCTATCAGATTTAACAAATACAAATATAGAATACTCAGTTAAACTTGAATTTCACATAAACAATGAATAGTGTTTTGGTTTAAGTGTGTCCATGTAATATTTGGGACATTCTTCAAGAAGCTGTATGAGACTTCTTTACATGGTGAGCTCAGGACTGCATTTCACAAGGTCAAAAGTAGAAGTTTCAAGGCCTCTCAAGACATCACACAACTTCACTTCCCCTTTATTCTCTTGGTCAAGCAAGTTGCCGCCAATCCACATTCAACAGACAGGAATTGCTCTAACTTTTAACAGGAGGAAGAGCACAATAACATTGTGAAGGGGCATGCATCTGGGGATAACTTTTTGCAGAGTTATCTTTCTTTCCTATCATTTGAAAACACTGTCTTGTATTCTACTATATCATATATGTTTTTACCCATTCTTTATTTTTGCTATTTAGGTTATTTCTTTTGATGTTGTTGTGAACTTTGTTGCAAAAAATAGGAAGTTTTTGTGTATTTGCCTAATTTTGTATACTCTTTCACTTAAGAGTTTGCCTTGGTTCAGTGCCCAGCTTAATCACTGATTAGCTACATGTCCAAGGGGAAGATCACTTAGCAGCTTTGTGCCTCAGTTTTCTCATAAACAAAATGGAGACAAAAATAGGACTCATTTCATAGGATTACTGTGAAGATCAGATAGATACTGAATATACAATTCTCAATAACCATCAATTGTTATTAAATGTAAAATTTAATTTAAGATAAATTCCTAAATGTAAAATTATTAGATCCATGGGTACTGAAGTTTTTAGGATGTTTGCTATATATCAAAGGTACCATGTTTTGAATTAAAAAAAATAAGTCCACCTTATAGACCCTGGTGGCTAAGAACTAAGACTTTAGATCAGAAGTGACAAAAGTATTGCTTGTAGCCTGGTTTTATAAATAAAGTTTTATCGAAACCTTTGTCATTTCATTCATGCATAAGCTATCAATGATTTTGCATTGCAATAGCAGAGATGAACATCTATGGTAGCAACCAAATGGCCCACAAAACTGAAAATGTTTACTGTTTGACTCTTTGTGGGAAATTTACTAACCTGTGGTTTAGTGAAAGGCCTGGGTTCAAATCCATACTCTGTCAAATATTCTCTGTGCTGGTGACATAAGTGCTTGGTACTCTTATTACTGTCTCTCAACTCTCGTATTAACCTTAGTGGATGCTGAGCATGAGACAAAAGGAATTGTTTTCTACACCAAATGGAAGGTCTCTACTGAGTAACAGCTGCTTAAATACAAGGTATGGTGTGTGTATGCATCTCTGTGTGTACGTGTGTGTGGACAGAGGAATGACTGGCCATTTTCCCTGAGTAGTTTCTGCAGTTCTGTGCAGTACTTTCTAATAGGTACTACTGATTAAATAGGTACTATTTTGAGCAATGATAGAGGAGGAAACAGTATGAAATAGTGTAACATGGGAAACACGTAAAGAAGATGGTCATACACAGAGACCTTTTAGTGTGTCTACTCATTCAATCACAATAGCACTGGCCTTCTCTCCATGCCTGAGCTGCCCTCCCATCAGAGAACCTTCCCTCTACATCCCTGTGCTGAACTGTGGTTTCCCTCTGTGCTTTCCACACTGCCCAAGAGAATCTGGCTCCTCACCTTCATTCTGCTGACCAGAGCACCCTCATGTGCTCCCTGGTGGATGGACTACAGTGGGGTACTTGATAGGCTCTGAGCACTACTGCATTTCAAGCCAGATATGTGTAAACTTAGAGACTCGATGTGTGGTATCTCATTTCATTCTGACACCAACACCATAAAGAAGGTCTTATTATCTTCACTTGATAGAGTTGGAAACTGGAGCTCAGAAAGGTCAAATAATTTTTCCCTAGTAAGGGCTAGAGCTGGGATTTGATCGGTATGACTTGGAAAAAATTGTTCTCTCTATTATACTAGGCAGTCAACAGTCTAGGAGAAAAGATGCTATGGCCCCAACATTATAATTAAAGTCAGGCTGAGATTTATTTCATAGAAGATGTACATACATGCTAGGAAAGTTCAGAAGAAGAAAGAGAAACCTTCTATGGCTGGGAGCATTTGAACTTGATTTTAATTTGCTATGACCAAAGAGAAGAAAATATGTTCTTCCTTTGAATCTAAAGTCTTAGATAAAATTAGGGCGGGAAAGAAGGACATCAAACCATAATGTGTTAGGTCAATATTTAGGAGGCAAATGGAAATTTTACCTAACTGGGAAAAAAAAAAGTTGATTTGGGCCATGGGAGGGGTAGGTCAAGAAAGATTTTGCTGCAGGCCATCTTTCTGGAGGGACATAGATGTGACTAAGTGATGCCTTTAGGGATGGATTTGCCATGGTCCCAGGAAATTGTTTAAGGTAGATTTATCATCACTTCATTCGGATTCTTTCCTTGGCTCTTACAGTGAACTGATCTCTGTTTTTTGTTTTTTTTTTTTTTGGCTGAGAGTGGAGCCAGTCAGTGCCAGGGATGTCCCTCTCTGCCTAGCATGTGTCCAGTACAATCTTGTGAGGGGAAGGTTATTATTCTCTACTACTTTTCAGAGAGGCCTCAAGAGCCAGGAAATAATAAGCCAAGAGAGTGGATAGGTGCCGACAATTTGTCATTGGACAGCCATTCTCAGCCTCCACAATTGTTAACTGAGGCCACCAGGAACCATTTCTCTGGTCTAAAGGAGAGCTAATAATGGTACTTCTCTCACAGAAATATCACAAGGCCATGAAACACATGTCTGTGGACCCAGCCCAGAACATGGTACATAAAAGAGCTTAGGAAAAGCCTATTGAGTAGAGGAAAGAACAAATATGTGAATGCAAACTGAATGTCTCTATCATTAATTGCTGAGCTCACTGTGATGAGGACTTGAGACATTTCATTTTCAAAATAAGATTCTCTGCTTGGTTGTTCAAGCTGGAACTAGATGAGATTAAAGAGCATTCAGCTTGGCCCCATCTTGTCTGATTTAATTGGTCTGGGAAGCAGCCTGGCAATGGTGTTCTTAAAATGCCCCCCTGGTGGTTCTGGTATGCTGCTAGAGCTAAGAATCACTTATATGTACTCCAGTTCAAATTTTCTTCATTTACAGATGAGGAAACTGAGGCCCAGAGAAAGGCTACAGCTTAGAAGTCTTCTGTGGTGAAATGAAATGCAGAAAATCTGAATGGCTACCTCTGGGAGCCTCTTTTATGCTGGTTTCCTTGCTTTTTTTTCCTCCATGTGTGTTGAGAGAGAGAGATGGGGTTGAACTTGGACCCGTCATCAGGACCAAACACCTGCCACAACTCACTCTTTCCTTCTCTGGATCCTCTGCAACCCTGTGATTACCTCCTGCCCACTTTTTTTTGTTTCCCAAGTGACTTGGGTTCAATTTTTGTTTTAACTGATAAAATGTCCCTTCTGGAATGTCATGTCTATTTTTCCTACTCTTTCTCCTGGAAGCAAATGGGAGAGATTTATGACTCCTTGTAAAATCCTAGCCTTGTTTAGAAATTGCCTGTGATTGATTAAGTAATAAAAATGCTTTTAAGACAGCGAGGTAAATCTCCCTGCTAATTGCTCTGTGCTTTACATTAGAACCTTGTTACACTGCCTGATGCTCTCCAGGGCTGGACAACTTTGTAATTTCCATCACCCTGAAAAGTCACATTGGAATCATTGTCTGCAGCTTTTTTTTTTCCCCAGGACTTAGACTGCTAAAAGATACAGACAGATAATTAATGGGCCGATAAACAGAACCAGCAAACCCTTTGAAACAGGAGAGCAAAGCCCATCTTTCCTCTGAGTGTAAGTTCTGGTGCTCATCTGGGTGTGTGGATGGGAGCCAAGCCCCAGTGGAAGGGTGGTCCAGATGGGATGTGGAGGGACTTTCTCAGCTTCCACACACCCCTTCCCTCTTTCTAGCATAATAGTCTATGTGCTGTTAGAAATGGATGGATTATAATTTGGACTTGCTGGTCAGGAACCAGAGGGTATAGAACTTGCATGCCACATTTCTGGACAGGGGGACAGGGTAGAGTGTCTGGTGTTTGGTCTATCAAGCTTGAATTAGATGATTGACCACCTGGATGATGAAGTAATAAGATAACCATCACCAAATTCATTTTCAGTCTCTATCAACAAAGTTTTGTACAGCCCTCCACAGTTTTCAAAACTTTTAGTCTACTAATAAGTGGGTATGTGCTGGTGAAACACCTCCCTTGATCTTGTCCTGACAGCTGAATCTGCCCCCATAGGCACAGTATTTGTTTTTGGTACCGGGGGTTGAACTCAGGGTACTCGACCACTGAGCCACATCCCCAGCCCTATTTTGTGTTTTATGTAGAGACAGGGTCTCACTGAGTTGCTTAGCACCTCGCTGTTGCTGAGGCTGGCTTTGAACTCATGATTCTCCTGACTCAGCCTCTCAAGGTGCTGGGATTACAGGCGTGTGCCACTGTGCCCGGCTCATAGGCACAGTTTTTAATCAGTCCAGGAGGGCAGGGAATTGCCTTATAGGGAACAGGACTCAAAGGAAGGCTTTTGGTGTTAGGGATGAACTATTCAAGGGACACTTGGCTCAGGAGAAACTTCTTGTCTTACCTAAAGCCTTAAAAAGAGCTTTTCAGGAGGAAGAGGAGAAAGATTCCAGAAGGGTCTCACGTGCACCAGTTCAGAGTTCTAGAAAAGCACAATGCCCATGCACACCAGAGGGGAGAGGGGCTAGAGCAGAGGGCACTGAGTGGACTGCACCTGGGAATGTGGGCTTTTGCCCATCACCAAGAGCTGCTTTGAATGCAGTCAAGGTGTTTGGGTTTTAACTTCAATCCAGTCCTCAGATACTAACTCCATCTTGTGTCCACTGCATCAGGGTTATATCTGGAGCAACATCATGCCAGCTCAGAAGAGGGCAATAGGACATCCATTGAACCTAGTTGTCACAGTGGCAAACACATTATGATAAGGAGGAGATTCCCAAGTATAAGAGATAGATAGCTATTCGAGACTGGCCTCAAACTTGGGATGCTTTTTCCTCAGGCTCCTAAGCTGCCGGGATTACAGGCATGCACCACTATGTCTGACCCAAGTGGGAAATTTTAAACTTAAGAATAGTGTTCAGGGCAGAAAAGAGCTGTTCATTAGGAGAGGAGACTTTACCCAACCCAGGCTTCCTTAGCAACCCGGAAAAACCATGCATACTCTCAGACTCCTCAATGTTATAATAGGATAATAATGAGAACACTCATTCAAGAATACTTCCTGGATTTAATAATGCTGTATCTCAGGTCTTCCCGTGAAGAAGTTCTGCTAAGATTCAGCCTTGAACTGAGGGTAAGAGACTTCAGGTTTAAGTGATAATTGCAAATAGGAATATCTGTCTGTTCCTTCTGACCTGTTCTGCTCTTTCAGCTCTCCCAAGGTCTTGGTCAATCTTTAAAAATCAAAATTGTTACTACTGTCTCCTCCTGTGGAAGGTAAAAAGTGATGGAAGTCAAAGAGATAGAAGGTCCTTACCCTCCATGGCCTGACTGTCCATATCATCAAGTCCCCAATGTGAAGAAATCTAGTCTAACAAAAGGATTAATGAACAATACTGAGTACATACCAGGAGCCAGGTACTGTCTAAATTTAGTAGACAGATTTTCTCACTAAATCCTCCCAACAGTCTTTTGGACTCTTCACTATAAGATTTCTACTTTATCATGGAGAAAATTGAAAGTTGGAGAGAAGGGGGATTAACTTGACCAAGGTTCCAGAGTAATTAATGGATTCATGGTCCAGACCCACACTGCCTCATTTCAAAGGGAACCTTCTTAACTGCACGCAGCTTCCTGCTGTGGTTCATTGCAGCTAGCTTTGCTGTCTTCAGCATCTTATACATGTGGCACAGGGTAGGAGAAAATAATTGCAGGTGGCTGTAATTCCAAATATAAAGTGATGGTAGGACAAGTACATCTCAGAGGTATGAGCTGATGCAAGGGATACTGGAAGTATATCATAATTCCTGGAGGGATGATCTGGGAAGGAACTGGATGATGTGCCTGGCCACTTTTACCCAGGTGGCTTGAGGTACAGGGGTAACCTAGCAGGTTATTTCCAGATAATCTGGTAGAATGGAAGCATCCAATTGGACAACTAGATTCTGTGGACAGGGAAGAGATAAGAAGTAGTTGATTCTCTGGAGCTGGACAGAACTGAAGACTGCTGAGTAGGGCTGGAGCCAACACAGCCTGGATTTGTCAGGTTGTCTTCCTCTGAAGAAAAGCTACATTTTTTCTTTTTCCATCTTTCTGGGATGCCAAGTAGAACCTGTGCCCACATATAATAGTACCAACAGCCACCAACATTATAGCAAGGAACTTAATTTCATGGCTGGACCGTTTCTTCCTTTCTGCCCAGATGAGTGAAGTTAGTTCACTGGGGTATAAACCAGTATCAGGGATTCACAGAAAAACATGCCCTCTGTTTACCTGGCACAAAGCACTTTCATGAGTGGTCCAAGCCTTGGTTTTCCTAGTGTTCCTGAGGGCTTTTTGGGAAGAATCTCATGTCTCTTTCTTCCAAGTTATGCTCCCTGGCATCTAGTTGTTTATAAGAAAGTAAATGCATTTCTTAAACGTTTTAGTTTATAGGAGTTTAACAAGAAGTTATATCATTCTTAAGGAAAATTATCAGAGATATTTTTCTACTCTTTGTACATGAAGTATGGCAACAGATGAGTCCCTGAAAGTATGTACATATATTGAATAATATAAGCAAATATTTTTAACATTTCCCTTGGGAAACAGTGCCCTATGGAGAGTATTTAAGCAGGAAATAATGTGATTTGATTTGTGAATCCTTATGCAACAACTAAGTGTTATAATTAGTGTTCTCTGCTTGATTGTGATGCCCTTGAGGTTAAGGAATAGAGGCTTCTTTGCTTTTGCATACCTTGCATTCAGCAAGCAAGTGCTACATGCTTACCTGACATTCAGTACATCCTGAATGAATGAATGAATGGGAAGGAAAATATCTGCAAGTGCAGGTGGGAAAGGAGGTGGAGTTGGAGGTTATAAATTGGAAGCTAGAAGCAGCTAGAGTCAGGAAGAGCCAGATCTTCAATACAGCATCAAGAAAGTCAGTTAGAGAAATGGGAAAGGAGGAAAATGGCAAGATGCAGGACATATCATGCAAATAAGATGGGCACTCATTCCTTTGGTCTTGAAGGGGCCTGTGGTCAAGAGCAGTAGCATTGAATATAATTTTCTGCAAAGATGGGAATGTTCTGTGTTTGTATTGTCCAATATGGTAGACTTTGGGCATATGTGGCTGTTGAAAATTTAAGATGTGACTAGTGAAACTGAAGAACTGAATTTTTAATTAACAGTTTTTGTGATTAAATTTAAATAGCCACATATACCTAGGGGCTGCCATATTGGACAGTACAGAATACTCTTTAAGATTTTGTGAGTCTGAGAAAAAGATGGGGGAGAATGGTGGGAAGGGTATTTGATACACTTAATCATAGTTTTGAAGACCATCTGTAGTAGTGGGATATTCCATAGTGAAATCCCAGGTTAGGGCTGTTTGCACAGATGCAAGGTGGAAAAAAAGGAAAATCCCTGTGTCCAAAATACTGTCTCTCATATCCTTGACATATTAGCTGACATGCAGCTGGAGCATTTATTCATTAGTTTTATAGTTAAAAATGGAATAAAACATCAGAAATGCTGTTTCCTTGGCATCTACCCTGGCCCAGGTGAGGATGCAATCCATTTCCCCTTCCGATCTTTTACTCAGAGGTGTGTGGGTGATGGATGTCACTGGGGAAATATAATCATAGCCAGCCAAATCTGGCTGGGTTTTTCATGATTGCTTACAGCAAATTAACCCAAATTTGCTTGGTGGTGGTGGTAGGGAGGGTTTTATTTTGCTGGCATCATGTAAATGTAATAAAAGTGCCATTTTAAATAAAAATCAGTGACAATTTAAAATATACAATAAATGCTGCAACATTAATAAAACACACTATGCATTAAATTCAGCTTTACTATGTAATGTGCACTATGTATAGTTTACATTTTAGGCCTGATCATGCTTCCAACGGTGAGTGAAATGGCCTAAAACAGCTGTCAGATGGTGTGAAATGAACATAGACACAGGGTAAATAGAACTCAAATGAACCCTGAGCATTTTCTCTCAGCAATGAGACCAACACTGAGTGACTGAGAATGACCTCAGTTGAGGGTGATGGTCTGTAGCTATGTGTACTATATTATTCTCTTTCCTACCTCCACCTCCTTCCCCTCTTCCTGCTTCTTCTTTCTTACCATGTACATAAAATTTGAGGGATACAAAAGAATCTGAGGCATCTCTGGCTTTCTAATTGCTTAAAATATCATCCTGGAGATTAAACATTGACTGTGTACTTGATACAGTTCTTCATTGGCTCCCTGATGCTTAAAGGATATGTTTTTGATCCATTCTATGTGCTATTTCCTCCACCCAAACTGCCTTCCTGTCCTCCACCTAGAGAGGTCCAGATTAGATGCTGTCTCCTCTATGAAGACTTCCCCAGTGGGGTCCCTGACGACACCTTTTGTTCTTTCATTGTATTTTCCACTTCCTAATCACAGTGATCATCCTATGTTCTCCATAGTGACATTCCTTCTCTGCAAGGGAGTCTGGAAAACATGTTAGAAACATGTGCCCAGAGGAAATAAATTTAGTGCTCACATAATCAGTTTGGAAAGATAGACAGGGCCTCAAATTCCTGTCCAAACATTTCCCTCTTATTTATGATGCCCAGGTATACCAGCTTTCTTGATTTTCTTGGTGTCAAGCAAATTCTCTCTTTGCATTTGTTGTTATCTCTGCCCAGATATTGATCCTCCCTCCCCACCAGTTACTTTCTAGTCCCTTATCCTGCTCTGTTTGCTTTGTGTCACTTGGTACCCATTGTAGTTATGTTATCACTTACTTCTTCCAGGTGGTAGCTATCATGATGACACCATTTGTTTTGTACATTAGCACCAAGAACATACGTAACGTAAAGGTGTTTCATTGCATATTTTTTAAATGAATGAATTCCAGTTGGAAGCTGTTTCAGTCAGCTTTTTCATTGCTGTAACCAAAAGAACAATTAGCGGAGGAAAAGTTTATTTGGGGGCTCACAGTTTCAGAGGTCTCAGTCCATACATAGTTGACTCCATTCCTCAGGGCTTGAGGTGAGGCTAAACATCATGGCAGAAGAGTGTGGCAGAGGGAAGTGGCTCAAATATCTAAAAGTTTGCTTCCATTTGCTTCTCCCTCCCATATATCAGAATCCACAGACTCCCACTTATTCAACTCCTAATTTGACCCTTGTTGATTCCCTTGTCCACTGACCTTCCACTATAGACTGACTTTCCTGAAAACTGTGTGATAGAAAATTTCTAGCACATGTAGTTAATAGGTTTCAGGGGACCCAATTTGGCCCATATTTAGAATGTAATAATAAATTGTACTTTAATTGATTTTCCCTCATTTGAGGGCCTTGGGAGCATAATTTCCTTAAATTCTCAGTAGGACCTATGGTTATAGTAACCATTGAATGCTACTCCAGCCAGACTAAACGTGGAAGGTCCTACTAGGACAAAACATGGTCTCTGTTCTTTCCCACAAATGGGGGTGAGGATGCAGTTCAACATAAGCCTGCTAACTACTGACTCCCCTGAAAGATTCTTCAACTGAATCATCAGCAACCACATTTGCCACATTTGCTAGGCTTCCATGACACTGTGCCTCTTTTGGGTGTACAAATGCTATATTGACAGGAAGATCAAAGGAAAAATATTTGTTAGTTAGCTTGTTTTAATGAATAGTAAAAGGATAGTCATATATAGCACTCTGGGGAATGCATACATGAAAGAGTTGATTTTTTATTAATTTATTTGTTCTAATTAGTTATTCATGACAGCAGAATGCATTTAGATTCCTAGTATACAAATAGAGCACAATTTTTCATCATGTGTAATGATGTCCATCTCATTCCACCAACTTTCCTACCAGAGTTGATATTTTTAAAGCTCCATTAGATAGTGTATATTTTGTGAGCATTTGGAGGTCTAGCCTGATATTTTTATAAAATCTTTGCATCCTAGAGTTCATCACCTAATAAGTTTCTGATAGATATTTGTTGAAATAAAATTTAAAAATTCTCAGAGCTTTAACTACAATGGGAAAGGGTTGCTTGATGGAAGAATATGACTTGAATAATATACTTTCCACTCTTAAGTTTGGTTTCTGTTGAACTCTCTCCTTTCCTTCTGTGCTGATTGTACCTAAATTTTATTATTTGAGAGAAATGGGGAGAGAGAGGAAGGGAAAGAAGAGAATTCATGCTTGTTTTGCTTTTGAGTGCCTGCTACAAACCAGCCCACTTTGGTAGGTACTTTTACAATTTATTTTGTTATTCTCATTTTTAGATGGGATTATCCAGAGAGATGAAGGAACACATCCAAGATCAGAGAGCTGAGCCAAGATAGAAACCATAGCTACTTCTTTTTTAAAATTAAAGCTTTTTAACTAGAACCCTAACAAGTCAAGGTAGGAATGGCAGGAAATGAGGGATAAGTGGGCTACCTCCTGCTCAGACCTTACATGTCAATTGGCCTGAGGATTTTTGGAAATCCTTTGGGGGCTGTCTTTAATCTCTACCTTCTGGCAGTGGTGATTCACATTTATGTTATCTCAGAGATAACTGAAGTGGCGGGTGAATCCCTGATAACATAGGTAATGAATGGGCCAGGAGATTCTGGTCTCTCACTTGGGGACTCAGCTCTTAAACAGTCTATGCATTTCTAATATTCAGGGGAACTAACTCTATTTTGATTAAAGCAGTGAGAGATTTAAATTCTGCTCCCCCTTAAGGTGGTTGCTCAAGGTAGTGATAAGTAGAAAACAAATTCTAGTTGCTTGCAGTCTTCCTTTTGGTTTGCTTGCGCTCCCTGGGCAGCTTGGGAATAGAGCACCTCCCTTTGCACTTTTGAATTCCTCCAATCCTCTGCCAGCTGTTCTGACAGTCTAAGCCACAGTAGCTCCTGTTACCTGCAGGCATCTTTCTTGCTATTCTTAAACCTTCCCTGGGCCATTACAGTAACATTGGCCTATACTTGTGCAGCCTTCTGGGTCTAAAAATTGGTCCTTTTGGAGGGATGAATGTCTTTTAGAAGAGACAGTATGAAAAGGCATGGTGGTGCATACCTGTAATATTAGTGACCGGGAGGCTGAGGTAGGAGCATTGTGATTTTGAGGCCAATCTAGATAAATTAGCTTGACACTGTCTCAAAATAAAAAATTAATAAAAAAAGGGCTGGAGATATAACTCAGTGGTAGATTTCACCTAGTTCAATCCCCAGGATAACAAGAAAAAAAACCACAAAATCTCCCAAACCAAGAAGAGGCAGTGTGGCTTTCAGGGAAGCACATGGACTTTGGAGTCAGACAGTTCTGAGTTTGAATAAAATCTAGTTTATGTTTTACAATAACCTGATATTTCTGAGCATTGGCTTTTTGATTTGGGAAACAGGGGCACGGTCCTATCCAGCAGAATAGTAGTATCAGGAATTATATATTTAAAATGTATAGCAACATGGTAGGCTTTTGGAAGATTTCATTTCTGAAAGGTCAATCACCTAGTCTTTGGGGTTTGATGGACCTTTTAAAAATTCCGAATCTGGCCAAGCATTGTGGCACAGGCTTGTAATCCCAATTACTGGGGAGGGTTTAAGCAAGTTCATAGCCAGCCTCAGCAACTTAGTGAGACCTGTTTCAACATAAAATAAAAGGAGTAGGGGTTGTAGTTCAGTGATAGACTGCTTGCCTTGCATTCACAAGGCCCTGGGTTCAATCCCTGGTACTGAAAAAAAAATCTGAATCTGTTATTAACCCATATGGAAGCTTGATTAGTCTTGACCATTCTGACCCTCAAATTTCTTACCTGTAATTTAGAGATAGGAATAAATATCCTTTAGGGTTGATGTCATATTATAAAGCACCATTATTATTTCTACTCCAAGTACTGGTAAGGTCATGTAACCATAGCAATGCTGCTGTGCCACACTGCTCAAATTCCTCCTTCAGGAATGAGAATCTCGGTTCCCAGCCAGCAGGAATACAAGCAACAGCTAGCTTCTAGCAGAGTCCTGCTACCTTCTTCCCAAGGTCACACTGCCTTCCTGAGGCAGATTGTAACCAAAGACTGGTCCAGGTGGAGATAGAAGAGTCCAGTTCCCTTCTTTTATCTGGGACAGGATCCTCCTGGCTCCAGAGCTCCCTGTATATGCTAGTCAATTGTTGTACCTGCCACCCTGCTCCCTCACTCCTCCCAGTGCTGTTCTCCAGAGCACTCCCTAAGAATTTCCTGCATGAAATCTCAGAATCTCAGAGCCCCTCCGCCACAGGAGAATCAACTTCATAGACTCATTCCATTTAATATATGAATCTTCTTCATGACAGAGTAGCCACCCCCAACCCAAAACCCTAATGAGACAGGGATCTCTCTACCTTCTATGTCTATAAGACCCAAACTCCTCTTCAGACAGTTGTAACAATGAGAATGTTCTTAAATATCAAATCCACTGTTCATATAGCTCTTTATTATTTACAAAGTATTTCTATTTTCTCCTCAGTCCCACAAAATGTGTTGAGGGCAAACCTTACCAATAGCCCCATTTTATGACAGAACAACTCCATAAAAATCAAAGAAATTAAGAAAATTGCTCAAGAATACTAAGGGATACTGCTAGAGGCTTACAAACCAAACTGACCTATAGGTTAGTCTTTTTTTGTGAGGGGGTGATGGTCATCACATGTTTTAAAAATTGAATTTGTTTGATGTTTTAGTCTGTTTTGTGCTGTTGTAACAGAATACCTGAGATTGGATAATCTATAAAGAGCATAAATTTATTTTTTACAACAATGGAGGCTGGGAAGTCCAATTTTAAGGTACTGGAATCCAGTGAGGCCTTCTTGCTGCATCCTCACAGGGCAGAAAGCAGAAGGAGCAAACCCACTCTCACAGGCCCTTTTGATAATGGCTTTAATCCATTTAAGAGGCTCTACCCTCATGATAAAACACCTCCTATGGGGCCACTCCTTTTAATAGTGTTACAGTGGCAATTAAATTTCAATATGGGTGTTTTACTCAGCTTTTTCCTGCTGTGACAAAAAGATCTGACAAGAACAATTTTAGAGGAAAAGTTCATTTAGGGCTCACTTCAGAAGTCTCAATTTGACCTGCTGACCTGCAGAAGCCCAGGCCCAGGCCCAGGGCCACCTCCAGGGACCCCCATGGGAGCCTAGTCCAAGGTCAGACCCAGGACGACCCCTGCAGACCTATGTGAGAACCCAGGCCCCAGGGTGCAGAGTGGAGGTCTATGCTGTAGCTCCCTTTCCGAATCCATCTTGGGACACTGCAACCATTGCCATAGCCCTCCCCATGTAATAGCCTCCACCTTGGGACAAGAGACAGGGCCTCTAGCCAGATGCCTGCCACAACTTAGCATGCAACAGTGATGCATCTCTGATCAGTCAGTCCAAAGCCATTGTAAGTCCCACCCTTTTCAGCCCTATCTCTGAAAGTGTTTGCATCCATCTTGGGCTACCTCTATCGCTACCTTGAGTTACCTTCACTATTGCTGCCACCATCTTTAGTTGCAGTAGCATCCATCTGGGGACACCTGATGGGGACTGGAAGTGAACTCCAAGGTGAGGTACAGGTAATGAAAAAAAGAGGGAAGAAATTGCCCCACACAATAACAGAACTCATTGACAGTACAGTTGATGAAATGTCAGAGAAAGAATTCAGAATGTACATAATTAAAATGATCTACGAATGAAAGGATGACTTAAGTGAGCAAATACAGGCAAAAATTGATTACTCCAACAAAGAGATAAGAGAGCAAATAAAGGCAACCGCTGATCACACCAATAAAGAGATAAGGAAGCAAATACAGGTAGCAAAAGATTACTTCAAGGAAGAGTTAGAGATTATGGAAAAAAAACAATGAGAAATTCTTGAAATGAAGGAAACAATAAACCAACTAAAAAACTCGATAGAAAGCATTACCAGCAGACTAGATCATTTGGAAGACAGAACCTCAGATAATGAAGACAAAATATAAAATCTTGAAAATAAAGTTGACCACACAGTGAAGATGGTAAGAAACCATGAACAGAACTATGGTATAGCCTCAAAAGACCAAATCTGAGATTTATCAGAATAGAAGAATGCACAGAGTTTCAAAGAAAGGAATGCACAATCTCTTCAATGAAATAATATCAGAAAATTTCCCAAACATGAAGAATGAATTGGAAAATAAAATACAAGAGAAGCTTACAGGACACCAAATGTACAGAATTACAACAGATCTACACCAAGGCACATTATAATGAAAATGCCCAGCATACAGAATAAAGATAGAATTTTAAAGGCCTCAGGAGAGAGAAATTAGATTACATACAGGAACAGACCAGTGCAGATCTCAGCACATTTTTCAACCTAGACCCTAAAAGCCGGGAGATCCTGGAACAACATATATAAAGCTCTGAAAGAAAATGGATGTCCACCAAGAATTTGATATCCAGCAAAATTAGGCTTTAGATTTGAGATGAAATAAAAACCTTCCATGATAAACAAAAGTTAAAAGAATTTACAGTGAGAAAGCCTGCACTAAACAGCATTCTCAGCAAAATCTTCCATGAGGAAGAAATGATAACCAACAATGAAAATCTTCAAAGAGAGGAACTGCACTAAAAGAAAGACCAAAGGAGAAACTAAGTCAAGTTAAAAACCAAAAATAAGCCAAAATGACTGCGATTACAAATCATATTTCAATAATAACCCTGAATGTGAATGGCCTAAACTCATCAATTAAAAGACATAGACTGACAGATTGGATCAAAACAAAATAACAACAACAAAAAGATTCAACAATATGCTGCCTTCAAGAGACTCATCTCATAAGAAAAGACATCCACAGATTGAAGGTGAAAGGGTGGGAAAAAACATCACTCACATGGACCACATAAATAAGCAGGGGTTTCCATCCTCATATCAGATAAAGTGGACATCAAACCAAAGTTAGTGAAAAGGGATAAAGAAGGACATTTCATACTTCTTAAGGGAATCATACATCAACAAGACATAACAATCATAAATATCTATGCCCCAAATAATGGGGCTTCTACGTATATCAAACAAATCCTTCTCAAATACAAGAATCAAATAGACCACAACACAATAATACTTGGTGACTTTAACATACATCTCTCACCACTGGATAAATCTTCCAAACAAAAATTAAACAAAGAAACCATAGAACTCAATAAAACAATCAATAATTTAGACTTAACAGACATATGTGGAGTATTTCATCCATCAATAAGCAAATACACTTTTTTCTCAGCAGCACATGGATCCTTCTCCAAAACAGATCACATAATATGCCACAAAGAAAGTCTTAGAAAATACAAAAAAATAGAGATACTACCCTGCATTCTATCTGACCATAATGGAATAAAATTAGAAATCAATGACAGATTAAAAAATAAAACTACTCCAACACCTGGAGACCAAATAATATGCTACTGAATGATGCATGGATAACAGAAGACATCAGGGAGGAGATAAAAAATTCATAGAGGTAAATGAAAACTTTGATACAACATATCAAAATCTCTGGGACTCTATAAAGGCAGTGCTAAGAGGAAAGTTCATTGCATTAAGCTCATTCATTAAAAGAAGAAAAAGTCAACAAATAAATGACTTGACACTACATCTCAAAGCCTTAGAAAAAGAAGAACAAACCAACACCAAAAGAAGTAGAAAACAGGAAAAAATTAAAATCAGGGCTGAAATCAATAAAATTGAAACAAAAGAAACAATTTTAAAAATTGACAAAACAAAAAGCTGGTTCTTTGAAAAAATAAATAAAATTGACAAACCCTTAGCCACCCTAACAAAAAGGAGAAACCCAAATTACTAAAATTATGATGAAAAAGGAAATATCACAACAGACACCATTGAAATACAGAGGATAATTAGAAACTATTTTGGAAATTTATACTCCAGTAAAATAGAAAACCCTGAAAACACCAACAAATTTATAGAGACATATGACCTACCCAAACTGAACCAGGACAATAAACACAACTTAAACTGATCAATTTCAAGCAAGGAAATAGAAGATGCCATCAAGAGCCTACCAACCAAGAAAAGCCCAGGACCAGACAGATTCTCAGCTGAGTTCTACAAGACCTATAAGGAAGAATTAATACCAATACTCCTGAAATTGTTCCATGAAATATAAAAGGAGGGAATCCTTCCAAACTCATTTCATGAGGCTAGTATCACCCTGGTACCAAAACCAGACAAAACACATCAAAGAAAGAAAATTTCAGACCAATATCCTTGATGAACATAGATGCAAAGATTCTCAGTAAAATTCTGGCAAATTGCATGCAAAAACATATAAAAAAAATAGTACACCATGATCAAGTGGGGTTTATTCCAGGGATGCAAGGTTGGTTCAATGTACAGAAATAAATGAAAGTAATCCATCACATCAATAGACTTAAAGATAATAATCATATGATTGTATCAATTGATATAGAGAAAGCATTTGATGAAATACAGCATCCTTTCATGTTCAAAACACTTGAAAAATGAGAGATAGTGGGAACATACTGCAACATTGTAAAAGCTATCTATGCTAAACCAAATGCCAGCATCACCCTAAATGGAGAAAAATTGGAAGCATTCCCTCTAAAAATGGGAAAAAGATAGGTATGCCTCTTTCACCACTGTTATTCAACATAGTCCTTGAAACTGTAGCCAGAGCACTTAGATGAAAAAAAATTAAAGGGATACAATTAGGAAAAGAAGAACTCAAAGTATCATTATTTGCCCATAACATATTCTATACTTACAAGATCCAAAAAATTCCACTAGAAAACTTCTAGAATTAATAAATGAATTCAGCAAAGTGGCAGGATATAAAAATCAATACCCATAAATCAAATGCATTTCTATACATCAATGTTAAATCCTCTGAAAGAGAAATTAGGAAAACTACCCCATTCACAATAGCCTCAAAAAAAATCCCCCAAAAAACAAAACAAAACTTGGGAGTCAATTTAACAAAAGAGGTGAAAGACCTCTACAATGAAAACTACAGGACACTAAAGAAAGAAATTGAAGAAGACCTTAGAAGATGGAAAGGTCTCCCATGCTCTTGGATAGGCAGAATTAATATTGTCAAAATGGCTATACTACCCAAAATGCTATACAGATTTAATGCAATTCCAATTAAAATCCCAATGTCATTCCTTATAGAAATAGAGAAAGCAATCACAAATTTTTTTTTTTTGAAAAAAATTGGTTTTAGCTAAACCAATCCTTAGCAAGAAAAGTTAAGCAAGAGGCATCACAATACCAGACCTTAAACTATACTACAAAGCTATAGTAACAAAAGTGTCATGGTACTGACACCAAAATAGACATGTAGAACAATGGTACAGAATAGAATACACAGAGACAAACCCACATAAATATAGTTATCTTATACTAGACAAAGGCACTGAAAATTTTGGAGAAAGGATAGCCTGTTCAGCAAATGGTGCTGGGAAAACTGGAAATCCTTATGCAGCAAAATGAAACTAAACCCCTATCTCTTATTATGCACAAAACTCAACTCAAAGTGGATCAAGTACCTAGAAATTAGACTAGAGACTTTGCACCTAATAGAAGAAAAAGTAGGCCCGACCCTTCATTATGTTGGATTAGGCCCTGACTTCCTTAACAAGACTCCTAAAGTGCAAGAAATAAAATCAAGAATCAATAAATGGGATAGATTCAAGCTAAAAAGCTTGTCAGCAAAAGAAACAATCAATGAAATGAACAGAGAGCCTACATTCTGGGAGCAAATTTTTGCCCCATGCACATATGATAGAGCACTAATCTCCAGGATATATAAAGAACTCAAAACACTTAACAATAACAACAAAAACAACCCAATCAATAAATGGGCTAATTAGCTGAACAGACACTTCTCAGAAGATATACAATCAATCAACAAATATATAAAAAATGTTCA
Organism: Geosciurus inauris; assembly: GCA_004024805.1. Taxonomy (NCBI): domain Eukaryota; kingdom Metazoa; phylum Chordata; class Mammalia; order Rodentia; family Sciuridae; genus Geosciurus; species Geosciurus inauris. The sequence continues at coordinate 87,060 of PVHX01005760.1, forward strand.
ACATCTCTAGCCATTGGAGAAATGCAAATCAAAACTAAGATTTCATCTCAAGCCGGTCAGAATGATAGTTATCAAGAATAAAAACAACAAAAAGTGTTGGCGAGGATTTGGGGGAAAAGGCACACTCATACATTGCTGGTGGGACTGCAGATTGGTGCAACTAGTCTGGTAAGCAGTATGGAGATTCCTTAGAAAACTTGGAATGGAACCACCATTTGACTCAGCTATCCCATACCTACAGTGACACAGCTGCTTCAATGTTTATAACAACTCAATTCACAATAGCTAAACTGTGGAACCAACCTAGATGCCCTTCGATAGATGAATGGATAAAGAAACTGTGGTATATATACACAATGGAATATTACTCAGGAATAAAAGAATAAAATCATAGCATTTGCAAGTAAATGGATGGAGTTAGAGAATATCATGCTAAGCAAAGTAAGTCAGTCCCCAAAAACCAAAGGCCAAGTGTTCTCTCTGATAAGTGGATGCTGATCCATAATGGGGGAGGGGGCATGGGAGTAATGGAGAAACTTTGGTCAAAGGGGAGGGAGAGGACATTAGGGCAGGAAAGATGATGGAACGAGATGGACATCATTCCCCTAGGTACATGTATGACTGCACATATTGTGTGATTTTATATCACCAGAGAAATGTAAAGTTGTGTTCCATTTGTGTACAATGAATCAAAATACATTCTGCTGTCATGTATAACTAAGTAGAATAAATAAATAATTAAAACAAAAAAAAAAGAAGAAGAAATAGTCTCAGTCCACAAATGACTGACTCCCTTGCTCTGGACCAGAGGTGAGAAAGAATATCATGGGTGTGGCAGGTAGCATAGGAAAGCAGCTCAGAAAATGGTACTAGGAAGGAAGGAGGAAGGGAGTCAGGGAGTGAGGGAGAGGGAGAGATAGGGAGAGCTAGCTCCACTCACCAGAGACAAAATATAACCTCCACAGGCACACTCCCCAGGGGCCCACCTCCTCCAGCCACACTCTACCTGCCTATAGTTACCACCCAGTTAATCCCTATCAGAGGGTTAATGTATTGATTGGGTTGAAGCTTTCACAACTCAATTATTTCACTTCTAAACTTCCTTGCATTGTGTTTTAGTCAGCTTTTTTTTCACTGCTGTGATGAAAGGACTGGACCAAAACAACTATAAAGGAGAAAAGGTTTATTTAAGGGGCTCATGGTTTCAGAGATCTCAACCCATAGACAACAGGCTCCATTCCTGGGACTTGAGTTGAGGCAGGACATGATGGCCGAAGAGTGTGGCAGAGGGAACCAGCTCATGTGATGATCAGAAAGCAGAGAAAAGTCTCTACTTGCCAGACATAAATATGTACCCTGAAGCCATGCCTTCATTGTGCATCTCCTTCAGCCATACCCTAGCATTTCAGTTGCCCCTCAGTTAATCTCTACCAGAGGATTACTTCACTGATTGGGTTAAGACTGTCACAACCCAATCACTTCTCCTCTGAAACATCTTGCATTGATTCTCATGTGAGCTTTTGGGGGACACCTCATGTCCAAACCATAACACATTTTCTCACACATGAGCTTTGGGGCACACCTCACATCTAACCCACAGCAATGAGTTTTGAAGATTACAAACATTTAAACCAGTGCAGGTAACTTCAGTCTTCCTCATCATGCCTTTGCTCCCCCACTCCTTATCTGTTCAATGGGTTATTCCATATAGTCGTGTCATCTATGTGGCCTCAAGAGACCTTTGAATTCAGAACCTCTCACTTATCAATAGCAGAAATGGGATGAAGCCTCTTTCAACATCAAGTGTCCTAACCTTGGGGCTCATGGGCATTTTATAGCACCATGTCATCTGTTTTTTTTCTTCCTACATGTGTCTTAATTTTGGGTCACACAACAAAAGTACAAAATCTCCCTTACATGCGACCTCAGTTTATTTTATTATGATTTCTTTTTCTTTCTTTCTTTTTGCAGTACCGGGTACTGTATCCAGGGCCTCATACATGCTAGGCAAGTGAGCTATATCCCCAGACTTTTTAAATTTTTTTGAGACAGGGTCTTGCTGAATTGTCCAGGCTCGCCTTGAACTTGTGATCCTTTCTGCTTCAGTCTCCTGAATCGCTGGGATTACAGGCGTGTGCCACAGCACCCAGCCCAATAAGACAAACCTTTTAATTATTCCAAGACTCTATCCCTTGGAGCTTCTTTTCCTAGGTTCATCACCCCAATACCTTGATCATTCCTCATGCACTAGATTTAGAGGTTTGCATAATATATTGGGTCCATTTATCTGAATAGACTCTGATTTGGCAATGATACTCTTAAAAATAGCTTTAGAATTTAGGGTAGAATTTAAGATAGTCCAGATGTGATCAGATCAGTGCAGAGTAGTTTAACTGATGCTCAGCGACTACCAAATCACCATAATCCAGGTTTAATATCTAGCCATATAACTTCACAGATTTTCTAAGTGTTTAAGTATTTTACTCAACAAGGAGAAATGAGGATCATGCAAGAATGTGTCTCTTTTTTTTATTGTCTCTCTTAAAGTTTATGTGTTCAAACATGGCCTGGTTATGAGTTAACAATACAGGAACAATCGATACCAGACTCTAAAAAGGAGAACTCACAATATGTCTATAAAAGTGAAATTAGCAGCATAAAACAATTATGGATTCAAATTCTCTCTCTCTTAAATTTGGCAAGGGGTATGGCAAAGGGTACCTCTGCATTCCTAAGTTAGAATTTCATTGCTTTCAACATTCATGTGACTTTTGAGAGGCACGTGTGCAGTCTACCATTATATGGGTCCAGTTGCACTACGTTTTAGTGGACTCCATTTGCAAGAAGATAATACCAGGAGCTAACAAGTGTCCAGTCCTTACTGTTTGCTAGTGATAGTGCAAAGCGTGTTACAGATATTTTCTCATTTTCTCCTTACAATCACTTCAGGGAAGAAAGTACAGCTATGGGGAAACTTGTGCATGGTCACATAGCTTATAGGAGGAACTGCAAGGTGAACCCTGGCAGTGACTTTTCTCAATAATATGGTGGATGTTTGATCTTCCTCTGCCTATTGGGTGAGCCTATTACCCCATCTCATTGTGAACTTGAACAGGGGTCAAAGACAGAGTTCCTAGGCACCTGCAAACTCATACTCTCAGTAGAAGAGCTTGGAGAAGATGGCGGCTTGGGGGTCCAGTTGTATTCCTCCCATCTCATACCTTTCTGCTTCCTGTCTGAGATACATTATGAATCTCAAGCAATTATGAGGTCCCCTCTAACCTAAGTCACAGAGTAATCATTATTAGTTTTTTTAAAAAAAATTATAGGAATAAAAGAGGAAGAGGCCAATTGAAAGAAATGTAATGCAATCTGAGTTTATAAGAGTTACTTTGTCACCATACTTAAAAATTTTCTTTAACAGCATACATTCAAGGAATCCAGGCAGTGTTCCATCTTTTATAAAGAAATATAGCTGAATCACTGATTTTTAATATCCTAAATATATTACCTAAATAAGTTAATGACCAATTTTGTAAACTGCCTAAGAGGATGTGGCCTGGCAGATGCAATGAAACATGAGGGGATTCTTTGTGAAATACATTTCCAAACACCTTTTATAAACACCTGCCATAGCTTCAATGGGCTTGTCAGTTGTAAATGCTTCCAATGCCATCTCTGTGGGACATGCCTTTTTACTATCTCATGACCCTGATGGAGAATCATTTTGTGGGTGTCTTTCCCACACACTGACAAATTGGTTGAGGTAGGAGAGGCTGGGATCATTTTAAGTTGTTGATGTAAGTTCTTTTTATGGAAGCCATAATGCTTGCTCTTGAAATGACATTGAAGTGGTTTCTGATATGCAATAATTGCACATTTAGTTCCTGTACATGGAATGTGAGCCTAAAGTGGTACAAAGGTGAAACTCTGTTGCATCTCCTTTTCTTGGCTCTGCTGGACTTCCTTTGGCCCCAGTTATGTTTTCAGAATGTTTGGAGCACTGTCTTCCACCTGGTTGATTACTTTCCCTGTGAGGTGGGAGCAGGTGGAGAAGAATTCGCCTTTTATAGAGCAGAAAACCACTGTGCACCTTCGCATTATTGAAGTCCTGGTCCCTGTGGTAATTGGTGTTCCTTATAAGAAAGCAGAATATGTCCTCATTTCCTGAAGAGATTTGGAATGATAGGTGATGGAAAGAGATGGAAGCTTGTTCCCAAAGATACTGATTGGGTCTCATTATGACTCTGCAGGAAAAACATGACATCCTATTTTTCTACCAAGATCCTGATTTCTCCCCAGACATCGACTGCTGATTTCTACGGTGAAAATAATTGAGAACAAGTGGCCTGCTGATCCCCCACTCCAGAGGTGGGGATGAGATGTGAGCGCTTAATTGCCTGCCCTCAATTTGGTGTAGTGGGCGTGTGCTTGGACTCTGTATTCCAATGACTTGGGTTTGAATTCCATCTTCTACTTCCTTGTTGTGGCACCTTGGGCAAGGTTACTTGTCTGTGCCCTGTCTGTGTGTAATATAATTTTGCAACGTGAGAATAAGTAATAACAACAGGTTCCTATCTTTGCCAGTTGCTAATTTTCTAGCCCTGAACATATTTCATCTGTAATATAGTTGTAATAATCATAATATCTTCTTCTCAGGGCTTGTGGAATGGGCTGATGAAGATAATTGATCTTCGATACTTAGGATTTATTTATCAATAAATGGGCATTTTATTATCATTAATACCATTGACATTTTTAGTTTATTTCTTTAAACTCTAAAGGCACATTGGTGGCATCCAGTGTGGACACTAGGGGGTCATTACAAGACTCTGGGATCCCAGGGGAGGAGGTGCCTCAAGCCTGGGTCAAACCTAAGAGCTACTGCAGGCCACTGGAGTGAGCAGAGACAATTACAGGACCAGGAAGGGAAAGAGCAGTTGCTATGGAGATCAGTAATTTCTGCTGACAGACACTTCTTGACTGTCTGTAAGTGGGCTGCTGTGCATGTGCCACATCTATACCAATGATGTCTTAAAACCATGGCTGGTCACTGGCCTCCACCACGAGTTTCCAGGCTGGAAGGTGGGCATGATGGTGCTCAGAGCGTGTGTCCTTGAATGAACTTGAGTCAGACTGCTCTTTTTGAGTAGGCCTTGTCCTTGGGCTCTGTCTTTGGCCTGCTTAGTCCAGTTTTAGCAAGAATCCTGCTGAGTCAGTTTAGTGAAAATCCCTTACCCTTGGTATCTGATTGCCTGGGATAATATGATCAAATTCCTTATCCCCTCCCTCGATATATCTTATCACCTTTGCCTGCCTTTAGCAAGAATGCTCCCAAGTTGTTCTAGTCAGAAGCCCAGCCTTGATATTTCCTCTTAGTAGTTTCCCATCCACTCATCCGACCTGGCTTATTGACTGTGCTCTCCACTTACCCTTGATGTGTTTGGAGTTGAGCCCAATCTCTTACTCCTATTGCAAAACTTCCATTGCAATGGCTCTTCTTGGGTGGAGCTTATCATCCCGTCTTTAACCACTGTCATGAAAATTGTTCTTCCATACTGGCCCAGTAAACAGGCTTGAGGCTGACCACAGTCGTCACTTGACTAAGCTTTAGTTAGGTTCCTGAACTTTCCAAGCTCATCTGTATATTTCTTGTAAAATCCTGTTTTAGCAAAGAACCCTGCTTAAATCCATTTTGCAAGAATGTCCCATGCTTCATATCTGATTAGGTTGTTTTTGTTTTTCTTTTTCTTTGTACTGGGGATTGAAACCCAGGGGTGATTTATCACTGAGCTATATCCATGGCCCTTTTTATTTTGAAACTGAGTCTTGCCAAGTTGCTGAGGCTGGCCTCAAGGTTGTGATCCTCCTGCCTCATCCTCCCAGAGTTGCTGGGATTGTGTGCACCATCATATCCAGCTTATTCAGGATTCTCATCCTCTTTAGGTGATATTTAATCACCCTGGTCTGTCTTCAGCAAGAATCTTATTGGGTCAGTTTAGCCAAAATCTCCCTTACACTGAATATTTCCTCCTACTAATTTTCCATTGATTTTCCTCACCCTGCTCCCTATCAATTCCCACTTGCTCATGCTATATTCAGAGTTGAGCCCATTCCATTCTCCTCTACTGCAAAATCCTATTGCAGTTGTCCCAATACCCATCATGATGGTCCTGAATGGTTTTCCTTACCATATTTTAACAAGTGTCATTGAGTAATATTTTCTCAAACAAAGCCTAGAGTTAACATAGATTTCAAAAGGAGCATTCAGACTATAAGACAGCTTTAGCTCCTGTCTCGGGGCTGTAGTTAGTGCTAAGGAGCCTTTGCAGGGTCTGGGGAGGAGTGTTTGGGGGTGCAAGCATTCAGATATACACTGGCTTGTCTCGCATTTATAATATGGCACTGCCTATCTTTCTGGGAGGAGTGGATTAATAATCCGCATAAGGCGTTTAATTAAAAATGTGTCATCACCTCATTAATGTCTTCTTGGAGGATGCATCGTTATTCTCTTTTGCTAATAGAAGTGATATGAGTGTGTCTGCATGCCTGCCTGTAGTGGCAGATGCTGAAGGAGGCTGGTGTGGTAGAGAGAGGCCCTGAAAGGCCCTGCTTCAATGTGCTCACCTTTCCCTTCCTCTCCCTGTTTCCATTTCTTTGCAGTGCTCAGTGCTCAGCCCCCAAGTATCCATCCTGCTGTAGGGTGAGCCCCCGAGGTTGTAGCTGTCTCTGAAGGATGCTGATCCTGTTTGGGTAGCTCAGCTCCCCAGAGATCAAGAGAGGATGTGGAGCTCACAGCATGACTGTCCTGGTCTAAATTCCCTTTCAAAGGTGAGCACAAGAAGCAGAAAGGAACACTGAGGAGCCCCAGAAAAAGGGCCATGAATTATTCCTCTTATAATCTGGGCTGTGGGCTCACAGTGCCTCCTCGTTCCCTCCTGAAAAGCAGCCAATGAGAGAGGCCCCTTCTTCACTGGTTGAATCACAGCATGTGAACGGCTAGGGGATCCATCTCAATGCCGCACTTAGAACTGGCCTATTGAAAAAAGCAGTCCAATTTGTTTCAGAAGCTACACTGGAAATGAATGAGGGCTCTTTCATCTCTGCTGGCTATTTAAAAAGCTTTGCTTCTCACAGAGCAACTGTTTTAATTAAATCAATAATTATGTTTTATTGAATTCAATGTTCTTCAGCAGAAATCAGCAGTCTTTCGAAAACTTAATTAAGGCCAATGGTGGGTTGGGAGAGGAAGTGGGGAGGAAGAAAATCAGAGAAGGGTATTTAGCCACACCTGTTGGACTGTCTCCTGCTCCATCAGTGTGCAGAGAGGCACCGTTCAGCATCCATCCTCACTTCCAGGAGACACTTGCAGGTTTGGTACAGGGGATGGGGTGGGGAGATACTGTTCAAACTCAAGCTTTTCAATGGCAATCCCATCCCTGCTCCCTTTCCAGGATGCCTTTGTTGAGTCTAGGCATCTAACCAAAATGTCCTTCCTTTGGCTCTTGCTGGCTGCTTCCTGGGTGAAGAATAGTGGGCAGAGCCTTTGGTCTTAATTTTTTTTAACTACATTCTCCTGCTGGATTTGGGATTCTTGCAGTAACCTTCACTGGTGTTCTGATTCTGTTCTCGGCTTCCCTTTACCTTCAAACTCTCAAATTGTAACAGGGTCTCCTCTAAAACTGTCCTTCACCCCCTCTCTTGTGCCCTTCCACCCCTTCTTTAGGCTGAAGAGAAGCTCCAGCTAGATGATGGAGAAGTTAACTGCTGAATGATCTTTCTATAAGATCCAGAACATCTGGCTACCTCTGTAACCACCGTCCTTCCTTCAGTTCTATGGTAAATAGTATCTGTTGTGTATGAATTAACTTGTAGTAAAGCAATATGTCTGTCAGAATAGGAAATGGAGGAGCTGGAGATCCAGGTATGCTGTCATTTCTGGAGAGGAAGAGAAAGGAGAGTTTCATCTAGTTGACAAGACCCTGACCAGCAGAGCCTTCCTGTCCAATATCTCTCAGTACCTCCTTTTCCTCTCCCAGAAAAGCCCTCCAAGCCCCTGAGCCCTTTCCAGACAAAGATCTGAGGTAGAAAGGCTCTATCTTCTACAGGGCTGGCTTTGAATAAAACTCATTCCTTTCACCCACTTCTGTATCCTGGTTGAGCGGCAGGCAGCATGAACAGTTGATTCTGGTAACAAAATTGAGCAGCAGTCTGCTCATGTCACCTTCCTCCTTCATTTCCTGGGTGGCTGCCCATTGCTCCAGGGTCACAAGCTCATTTAATCTTAATAACACAGATGAGTGAGCAGGAAAGTGGGGACTGGGGCAAACTGGGAAGAAGCCTTGGTCTAAAAGGCATGGCTGGAACTCAGTGCTCACTGGCTGACGTTATATGGAAATGGAGCCCCTGTTGCCAGTGTGTATTTGCATTTTTTAAAAAAAGAAATTCCAAGGCTGGGGCTGTGGCTCAGTGGTAGAGCGCTTTGCCTAGCATGCGTGAGGCACTGGGTTCGATCCTCAGCACCACATATAAATAATAAATGAATAAAATAAAGATCCATCAACAACTAAAAAAAAAAAAAAAAAGAAATTCCAGCTTTCTGTGTCTAGTTTTAAGTGTTAGTTACTGGGTCAATAAAATAATTTTTGCAAAATGTTCCCTGTCCTATCTTACTAGACCCAATGCGAGGGAAAACTTGTATTAAACCCAGCCATTGGCTCGGCCATATCATGTGTTCTGGCTAATGAAATACAAGCAGCACTGATGTGACCACTGCTAAGCTAAAGCTTTAAGAGTCACTGCATGATTCTGTCACTGAAGGAGATATGGGAGAGGCAGACCTTGACTCAGGACAAGTGGGGTTCTTGGTGTATCTGACGGAAAACAATTTCAGTATTCACCAGTCAGATACACAGATGGATTTATTTAGGGAAGCAGATGCACATTCAGGAGAGAATGTGGGCCATCTCAAGAGAGACACCTTTAAGGGTAACATAAGAAATACGCATTCAAGGGAGAATTCAGACTATCTTCAGAGGAAGAGACAGCAATCTGTTGGTCTGGGGTGTTAATATTTACAGAGGGACAGTAACAAGAGGATGGACCAGAGGAGGAGTCAGGCAGGAGTTACACAATTTTGTGCCAGTTTCTCTACTGTTTGCACATTGTCCTCATGTTACTTTTTGCATGCAAGGGCATGAGTCAAGTGCATGGGCTAAGACATTGGGCCAAGGGCCTGGGGTGGGTTGCTCAGGAAGACTTGTTTTATATTTCAAAGATTCATGGTCTTTTTCTGAATTCCAACAGCTCACAGATGATCCTTTTTTGAGACTTACAATACCTTTGCTTTTCTGTGTCCCCAAAATTCCTAGCTCAGTGACACCATCCTTTTCCTTCTATTGCAAAAATGTATTGGAATAAAAGAGTTTTCCTCTACTGACTTGGGTGTGAAATGGTCAGGGACCTGACAAATTAACTGAGAAAAGACAGATTGACAGGGGAAAGGCAAAGTTTATTTTCACAAGTACACAGAGAGCTCCCATTAATGGAGAATTGGAAGAAGAGCCTCTGAGTAAAGGTTGATAGATACTACTTAACTAAAAGGATGTGCTTAGAGCTTTAATGGGAGAGAATGGAATGTTCTATTGGGTTGTTTGGTGCTAATGGAAATGTCTTCCTGGCTGCAAGTTTTCCCTGTAGGGAGGAGTTTATGGCAGCTGCATTCACACTTGTTGGAACTATGGGTGCTTTTCAAACAGGAAAATTCCTGGAAAAGAGTCAATGGTAGCCACATTTTTGGGAGGTTCTGCTCAAGTTTGTATGGTGGTTCTCTCTGTGGCTAATTTCTTATCAGATGTTGTTAGTTCAAAATAATTTCCATTCCATTTTGGTGAGTTCCCATTCTTTCAAATGCACATTCTAATTCATGCTTGCTCCCTCAGGCTTTGTCTTAGAATGGTCAGAATGTGGAGTGAAGCTGGGGTCAACCCAGAACAGACTTGAAGATGAGCAAGAGAGAAAACATGATATTGTTGCATGCCACTAAGATCATGAGTTATTTCCAACTAAGCTGACTGATACATCATCTGCTAATTAAAAAAAAATTAGAAATTTAGAAAATTTAAAAATTTAGAAATTTAGAACCAAAGATCCATGAGCCATCAATGTTCAGCCTGTGTTCTATGTGATAAAGTCCAGCTTTCTTTTTTTTCTTTGAACTAATAAAAACTGTCTTTACTTAGAAGCATTCAGAATGTTAATAAAATAGCTGCAACATTTTTTTTTTAAAATTACAGAGTGGTATTTGGCTAACAACAATTATTTCATATGAGTTGCATCAGAGACAATTGAAGATGAACAACTACTGTCCCCATGTGTAACTAATTTGTGCTTGGCACCTGCAAGGACCTGCTTTAAATTTCCATGCCAATTTACAACCCCCATACTGTACCAGGCAAGGTTAGTGGCTATTGAAAATACCACCAGGACAGGGCTATCTAAGACACATTAGGTAAACTGTGAACTATACAAAAGAAGCCACTATGCAGTTTAAAGAAAAATCTTACACAACCTTATATTTCAATTTTTGTTTCCTTGAAAGGAATGAATTTTGGCAGGGGCTTAAATGCTTTGTAGACAAAAAAAACTGTGCTAGAACCAACTTATTTATCATCATCTTCTTCATCATCATCTTCTTCCTCTTCTTCCTTCTTTTTTTTTGCATTTTTCAGCCTTGACAATTCCCTTTTTTGCTGCATCAGGTTTTCCTTTGGCTTGGTAGGCAGCAATATCCTTTTCATATTTTTCCTTCAGCTTGACAGTTTTCTTTTCATAAGGCGGCTTGTCATCTGCAGCAGTGGGATTCCACCTCTCTCCCAGTTTCTTTGCAACTGGATAGGCCAGGATATTCTCCTTTGATTTTGGGGTGATACTCAGAACAGAACAAGAAAGCAGCCAACGGAGACATCTTGGGTGCATTGGGATCCTAAACCATCTTTTATGTTTCCTCTTTAGGAGGGATATTGGTTTTCATTTCTCTTTCACCATGGGCCTGTCTGCCTTTGCCATGTTTTCAAATTTTCCTTTCTCTTTAGCAGACATGGTCTTCTTCCTCTTTGAGCACTTCTTAGAAAACGCTGAGAAGTTGACTGAAGCATCTGGATGCTGCTTCTTATATGCTCCTCCTGGGAAGTTTGTACAAAGAATGTATATGATGACATTTTGCTTTAGGATCTCCTTTGCCCATGTTCCTCAGTGAGGCACAGAGTTGCCCATTGCCTATCCAGCTCTTAACTTGCCCCAGTGCTGTGTCTATGGAGCTCAATGTACTTTAGTGGCTGTCTGAAGTCCAGCTTTCTTATCAGGACATATGGAGCCCTTTTCTAGCCTTGCAGACTTGCTACCCTGCTCTCAGGACTGCACTACTATATCATACTTCCTGTGGATCGGTGCACTCAGTGGGCACTTTGCAGATGTCTGCATGCACTGTAACCTCTGCCTGCAATGTCCTTTTGGTAGTGGCTAGACAGGAACTAGTAGAGGCAGTGTCATATACTTCTGGGCAGAAAGCAGCTGACCTTTTCAAAAACTGTAAATGTGTCTTCAAAATTGTTTTGTTTTCAGTTAAGGCCCTTCAGAGAAATTTACAAGGAACCAGCCAGAATTGCTAACTCACTTTGATTCCTTCTTTTTAGGTAACCTAGAGTAAACTATGCTTCTCATAATACAAAATTCTCCACCCAGATGCATTCCACTCTGCTATTTTTGTTGAACATATGATTATGACCTCCAACTGAGCATGCTCAGAAATGTACTGTCTTTACATGTGGCGATGAGTCTTTCTTGTATGAATGTGTATAAGATTCTCCAATAAAAAACCCCTTGCTTTCTTTGTTGGAGGGAACACTTTTGAGAGCTATCTCCAGTCCTCTCCTTGCTGCAAGTAATAAACCTCTCTACGCTCTTCCATCTCCTCGTGGTGCTGATTGGCTTTGTACTCAACAGAATTGTGTTTTGTTACACTTCTCTTGGGTTAAATCCTTTCCCTTAGGATATAGCCTCAAATCTACCTTCCCTGGATGAACATTCTTGTCCTCACTCCTTCCCACCCCGGGAAGGTTAGTTTCTCCTTCCACAAACGTTCAGAGTACATCATTCAGATTTCACTCCTCCATAGCTCTTATCATCCTTTGTTAGCATTATTGTATTATTTATCTTTCCCCACTAGAACTTTGATGATAGGATGCTTTGCCAGTGGTTCTTGACAGATGTTAAGTGAGTGAATGAAAGTTTTCCCAAGAAGCAGAGAATGGATCAGTGGATTTTTCTGGGCTCTAAGGATAATTACATATATTTCTGAGTGTGTGTGTGTGTGTGTATAATATACTTGAATATAAAATAGGTGGTACAACATGCTCAAAAGAAATCTGAGGTATTTTTAGGCATTCCAAGAATAGAATTATCTATCAATTTCAGACACAACTTACGAGAGTGGACAATGAAATGAAATGAAATTCAAATGGGGTATAGGTACTATATTATATAGATCAAGATGATAGGGTCTGTGACTCTGCAGAAATTCACACAAAGAATGTTATAGGTAGGAGAAATAAACTAGTTCCATAAATGCAATACGTTTCAGAAGAAAATTGGGAGTAACTAATGACTGGTGAGGCAGAATTAAAACAGAATTAAAAATTATTTAAATTGAATAAGCAGATCCTCACAGGAACAGTTTAAGCCACATCTCAAATTAGATGTCTCTCTGCTTTCCAACCTGAACTCTTGAGTAGCCCTGCAAGGGTGGCGAATGGATTACTTCATTCCCTCATAAAGGCTTCTCCTTCTAATGTCTTCAGCAAGCAGCTGGTCATGGAGAGAGATGGGCAGGTGTGTACAGAACCCAGGGTCCTAGGGGAAGAAAGGGAATAAGACATGAATCTTCTTTTAAGGTTCTATAACACTAGAATATCTCCATTAGTTTAAAAGAGTTTCTAGAGATTGTCAGAAGGACAAGACTCCATCCAGGGCCCCCATAGTGCAATGTATTGAGTGGGAGTGCTGGGCTGGTGGATCACAACAGCAGGCTTAGACACATTCATTCTAGAAGGTGAGTCATGGAAACCTGAAGCTATTTTAGGATTTAATGACCCTGATGGGTAATGTTTTGAGTATAATAGCTGAGCATATAATTTAAGAAACTATAATCTTGGATACATAATTCTGGGACTATTCTAGAATCTCTGAAAGGACCCAAACCAGGAAGGACATCATTGCAACTGTAGATTTGAGCTCATCTTCTCAGACAGAACTAGATTTCAACTATAAAACTGTTCAGAAACCATAGAATAATGGCCGCCAAAACTTGACACCTCATGGAACATTGACTACTAATCATAGTAGTGGCTGCTTGTTTTGGGGTTTCATTTGTAACATTATTTCCCCCTCTTTACCCAGCATTCTAAATTTTAAAGAAAATCTGTACCTGAATGATCAAGATGTTAGCTACTAAATAATCTTTGCTTAGATTTACAGAATCCAGAACATCTGGTGACCTTCTGCTAACAGCAGAATGTGTAACACTCTTCCTTATTCTTTAGTCTTCATAAACTAACTCAAAGCTTGTAAACTGTTGTGAGGTTTAACATGCAGAAAAGTAATATGTGAATCTAAGAATTGTAGGAACTAGCCCCAGGAGATCAAGGTTAATTGTGATGCTCTTCCAGGAAAAGACACATACTTTGGATGATGAAGACCCTGTCTAGCACATTGTCTTCCTGCCCATTGCCTTCTGCACCTCCTGTCCTTCCCTATAAAAACCCTTTCATGTACCTGAGTTCCCTATGATGGTATTTTTTGGAAGGTGAAAGTTGCCCCTGCCCCATTTTTCTCAGGGTGCTACCCTTGGAATAAATCTGATTCCTTCCTACCAACTCTCATCTCTAAAGTATTGGCTTTTGAGTGGTGAGCAGATGGGCTTGGTTCTGGCAATGTGCAACTATCTACCTTTGTCCACTTGGCATCTGGAATGAGGACTGACTAACCTCTGTACCAAATAAGCCCCCAGTTTCTTAGATGTTGAATGGCAGTAGAGTGAATGTGTGATAAAAGATGGATTTTCTTGTTAAGAATATTTGCCAGACAGGATTCTAAATACTTTATAATCCTTTATAACCCTTCCTGCAATTCTTTCAGCGAGATATTATCATCATTCCTATTTAATGGTTTAGAAAATGGAGTTACTGAGAGGTTAAGGAACTAGCCCAAGGTCACACAGCTGGTAAATTTTTGCACCATTTTTTTTCTTAAGTCTAGGAAGATTGGAGTCAGAGATTAAAGCATTGACTGGGAAAATAGAAGTATCCAAATTGTCCTTGAAGCTGATAAAAGGGATCAGGTGGGTTACACCAGGTGTAAAAAATGATTCAATAATTCAGCAAAATTTAATCCAATCCAACAAACAAATTTGTACTGAACATCTACACTTTTCCAGCTATACATGAATTCAAGGGACTCCCAACAATAAACCAGATTTTTCCCTGAAGCGGCCAAAGTGATTTTGTGCTTTGTCTCTGTTCACAGTTGCCTAAAACTGGTGAAGAGACTACCTCTCTGAGGACAACTATTCTGGGGGAAAAAAGCATCCTTCCTGGAGGCCTACTGTATATGTAGGAAAACAAATAAACCCTCCTGCTGCTGACAGGCACCTGCACAAAAGACAGGAAGCATCGGAGAGGGTGGCCAGGCACCCCTGCAAAGATGCTGGCACTCCACAGGGGCATGTTTAGAAGCTTGCTTCATTAAGTTGTTTCCAAACTGTGACCAGTGGTGAGAGCTCTCCTGCAGAACAGGTGCTTCCCTTAATGCTAAGAAGGTGCTCCGGAGAATCACACTGATTTGCTATCTTTGTAAAGTGCTGTGCATGTGTGTGCATTGTGCATGGGAGGGAGAGAGGAGAAAGAAGAGAGAGAGAGAGAAAGAGAGACAGAGAGAGAGAGAAAGAGAGAGAGAGAGAGAAGAGAAGAGGAGAGGAGAGGAGAGGAGAGGAGAAAGAGATCTTTCTCACTTTCTCTTCCCCAGGTAGAATTCTCTCTCCTGCAGCCACAGAGACCCACATGGCTCAGCTTTGTAGAGCTGTGCCTAGTTGGGGAGGAAGGGTCCATGTCAAGAGGAGGGCTGAGCTAACTTTTTTTGTAAGGACTAGGAAGTAAATAGTTTAGATTGGCATGCCTGTGGGTTTCTATGGCCACTACTCAACACAACTCTAGCATTCTAGTGTGAAGCAGCCAGAGATATAAACAAATGAGTATGATTGTGTTTTGATAAAACTTTATTTACAAACACAGGTTGGGGGCTGGATTTATCTCATAGGTCCTAGTTTGGGTATTTCTGCTTTTGAGTTTTCAGCTTCAGCTCCTTGGGAAGAGGAGAAAGGGAAGAAGGATCCCAAACTGGATGCAAGAAGATTGACAATGGCAGGATGGGGTCATGCAGAAGAATGCTTCTCAGATGCCTAGAAGTTGCCACATTCAGGAAAGTGGAAGTATTACTTGCCTGAGTACATAGGCTTTGGACAGAGTTAAAGTAGATATATAGATATATTAAAATAGCTTTTATTTTAGAATGATTTTAGGCTTACAAGAGAGTTACAAAGGTGATGCAGAGAATGGCCCCCATCCCCTCATTCACTTTCCCTTAACATGAACATCTTTCGCTGCCACGGTACATTTATTAAATCCAAGAAACCTACATTGGTACTTTTCTGTGGTATAATAAAAAGCATATTTACATTTATGTAAAGTACATATTTTTGTGTTGATAGAGCTCCTAAACCCTTAAAATTTCTTGAGTGCTAGGAGTTATCTCTTATTTTTCAATAAAAAGCCTCTTTCTGACCATATATAATTTTATGCTAATGAGGTGATTATTGAAGGGTAGTGGGAAGGGACGGTGACAGCTTCTGGATGGGGCCTGGTTACCAAGCATCTGATTAGAAGGTTGGAAATTTTAGCCCCACCAACTGATCTTCAAGGGAGGGAGAATGGAGATCATCAATGGCCACCGATGTAATCATTGTTAGGTAATGAAACTTCAACACAAACTTTTGAACAACAATTTTCAGAGGGTGTGTTAGTAAGCTTTTCATCACTGTCATGAAACATCTGAGAAGATAAACGTAGAGGAGGAAAGATTTATTTTGGCTGATGGTTTCAGAGGCTTCCATTCATGGTCAGTTGGCTCTTTGGGCCTTGAGGCAGAACATCATGGCAAGGAACTATGGTGGAGCAGATCTGCTTACCTTATGGTGATCAGGAAGGGGGGGAGGGAGGGACTTGATATTCCCTTCAAGTGTATATCTCCAGTGACCTGCTTTCTCCACTGGGGGAAGAGGCCCCCCTCTAAAGTTTCCTCTATCTCCCCAAAATGCCATCAAATTATTAATTCATCCATGGATTGATTCATTGATGAGGTCAGAACCCACCTGAGATAATCATTTCCCCAAAGCCTCACCTCTGAACACTGTTGTACTGGGAACTAAGAGTTCAACACACGAGCCTTTGGGGAACATTCCAGATCCAAACTATAGCACAGAACTTCCGGGTTGTTGTGCTGGGTGAGTGGCATGCCCAGAGGGGGCGTGAAGACTTGCCTTCTGCTCCTTGCCCTACACATTCTTCTATTTGCTGTTGCTGAGGACACATGATTTAAAATAAGGTTGTGAAGGCAAGTAATGTCTTTCCTGAATTCTCTGAGTCATTCTACTGAATTATCAAACCTGGGGAGGGGCTTACTGAGACCCGGAATTTGCAGTCAGCTGGTCAGAAGTGTGGGTGGTCTGGGTGCCCCATTTGTGACTGGCATCTGGAGTGGGGGCATTTTTTGGGGGTTGAGACTTTAACCTGTGGTGTCTGGGCTAATGCTGAGAAATAAGTTGAATGGAATTGTAGGATGCCCACTTGGTGTTACAAAATTTGTCGTCTTATGGAAAACCACACACAATCACTATTAACTAAATTCTGTACTTTAGAATTGGCATTTAGTTGTTGTATTTCCCTGATCCCTTCTTTTCTGTGACAGCTTTTTAGATTTTTCTTGTTTTTCATGAGAACTTTGAGGACTCAGATGTTTTGTAAAATGTCCCTCAACTTGAGTTTTTCTCAGGACTAGCTTGGGGTTATGAATTTTTAGAGACAGCACCACAGAGGGGTATTAGGTCAGAAGCAGACACAGAAAACAGCCACCTCGCTCCCGCCGTGCCCTGCTCTGTCCGGCCGTGTGCTGGTCCTGCTGGAGTGCCGGGCCCCTGGGGCACTTTCTGAAAGTTTCTCCTCGCTCTCTCCCCCACTCTGCCGGGCTGCCACCTCCCTCCCCCCTTTTGTCTGCCGCCACTGCCAGGAGCAGCGAGGCAGTGCAGGGCACGCCCACACAGCCACCATCAGTCGCAAGCGTCGATCGTAGTACACATGCGCCGAACTCGCCATCATGGCAGCCTCCAGTAACCAATATGGAAAAAAACAGCGAACCTCCAACCTGAAAACCGCCATGAGTCCCGGCTCATCCTGGAAGGACTCTGACCTCACCAGCCTCACCTAACCAATCTCAGAGGACACTGGAATCTAGACCAACACCTCTTCCTGCCCCAGGCCCTTCCCTTCCTGCCTTAAGCCTTCCTTTTCCGGATTGGGGGGGACCCTTTAAATTCTGTATGCCAAGAGGCTCCAGCGCCATTTTCTGCCTGCTCAAGCCTGGTGATCGGGTGGGGGGTGGCCCGGGAGTGTTCCTCCCAGAATAAAGCCTGTTGCAGTCCTGTTTTACTTCCATCTGGTCATTTGGCTTTACAAGGGGAAACACCCTTTTTGTCACGTTTTATCAGGGCTACCTAATATCTGTGTCAGGTTGATGTTAACCTTTAGTACTTTTTAAAGATAATGTTTAAAGATTTTTCCACTGAGAAATTACTGCTTTTTAGCTACACTTATTTTTTTAAAGGGATTTATTTTAAAAAATACATCATCAAATAATCACAATATAGTGTTTATTATAGTGTAAAAATACGTAATATGAGCAAGAAATAGACATTTGTGATTTAACAACCAAACATGAGTTTTTTTTTTTTAAATTACTGTAGCCACATGTAGTCAATATTAATTAAAGGAAGATAATGAGATTCGAAGAGGTTAAGCAACTTGTCTAAGTCCACACAGCTAGTAAGGAATGGAACAAGGCTTTGGGCCTATTCTGTCTAATTTAAAATCTGACTTGTTAGCCAGGCTAGGCTGTTAGGTTGCAGTAACAATTTACACCAAACTCTTAAGAGGTTTAGCACAATGAAGATGTACTTCTTACTCACATTAAATCCTCTGTACCTCAGGGCCTTTTCAGGGCAATTGTCATTCATGTGGTGTTTTAGGCAAATTAGGTTGCTCTGATCTGGAAGCTTTGCCATCTCAATGTGAGGCCTCCATATTCACTCTGGCAGAGGAAGAGAGAGACTGAGAATTACACAGAGCATTTCCCTACCTAAACCTGGAGGATTGCCCATCACTCACTGTTATGGTTTAGATACTGTGTCCCCCAAAAGCTCACATGTGAGACAATGCAAGAAGGTTTGGAGGAGAAATTATTGAGTTATAGCCTTAAACTAAACAGAGAATTAATCTCTGATGGGATTAACTGAGTGGTAGCTGGAGGCAGGTGGAGTATGGCTGAAGTGGTTCCTTGGGGGTGTGGCCATGGGGTATATGTTTTGTATCTGGGGCATGGATTCTCTCTCTTTCTGTTTTCTGATCATTATGTGGGCTGGGTCCCATAGCCATCCTCATCTGCCATGATGTTGTGTCTCACCTAAAGCCCTGAGGAATGGAGCTTTCTGTCTAGGCATTGAGAGCTCTGAAACCATTAGCCTTCAAGGAAACCTTTCCTCCTCTATAGCTGTGCTGGTCGAGTTTTTAGTTGCAGCAGTGATAAAGTTGACTAAAACACTTACATTCACATCCTTGTCTACAACTAGTCATATGGCCTCCTCACTGAACTGCTGGGTACAGGGGAATAGGGTTTCCTTTCTGTATGTGAGGGAGACAGAGAGCTTATTAATGATTCCAAAGCTCAGAACAGCCCGAATTTGAAGGAAAGCTATGAACTGGGGAGTATCAAGCTTGAATGACAGAAAATTTTACTTAAAATCAAAGCTTTCCCTCAGCTGGCCTTTCCTGAGACCCTTGGCCCTGTGATGCAGGAAACTTTAATTCTGAATCCTATTTAATAATACCCGAGGGCCTGCTCCTATTCCTTTCCCAGCCTCCACCCTTCTTACTAGGCAAGTTTAGCAGCAGAAATGTTCACTTGGCTTACTCCAGCTATAATATTTACAAAGTAGGAATCCAAGTATCTTGTGGCTTAAGTCATTTCACATTTAAAGACCCTACCATTTCTCTTTGGAATGCCAGAAGTCCTGGGTGCCTCTTGTCCGCTATGCTGAAGACCTTTTCATCCATGCCCTTCTATCTATACCACATCTGAGTTCTTGAAAGCTCTCCCCTCCTCCCTGAGCATTGCCTCCTGTGACATGATCCTAACATGTCATGTACTCACACTGTGTTCAACTCTCTGATGTTCCAATGGCTTTACTTTTGGAATTTGTCGTAAAGCCTTTGTTTTTGTTTTGCTTCTTAGTGGAAGGGGGAGGAAGCCAGGCAGGTAATGCCAAATGATTTATGCTTTAAGCTATATGGGTTGGTGTGTATCACATCCCAGAGCCTGGAGTGACTCCTGCTTACACATTTACCCTCCTATCTGTCCCCCAACTCAAGGAGTTTGGGCTTTGCGTGGAAAAGTAACCCAAAGAAATGTGCCATTAAAAAAGGAAAGAAAGGAAACAAGGAAGGAAGGAGGGAAGGAAGGAAGGAAAGAAGGAAGGCAGGTAAAAAATCGGAGGAAAAAGAAGCATTGCATGGTCAAATACATTTGGTGAAGTTTGGGAACAAAATTAAACAGACTTCCTTGCTGTAAAATTTTCTAGAATATTTAATAAGCTAATATAATTGGAAAACTCCAAAAATTGATGTATAAGACAATTTTCACCAGAGTTGGGATGTAGCTTAGTGGTAGAGTGCTTGCCTAATATGTGTGAGGACCTGGGTTTGATCCCCAGCACTTAAACAAAAATTCCCAGAATTGCCTGATCTCATAATAGTTTTTTTCATGTAACACATGGAAGAATGGATCCCAATTTGGGAAATGCAAATATAAGCTTCAAAGAAACTTCTGTTGTTGTTTTAAAAACTATTTCTGTTCTAGTAGGTTTTAAAAGTTTTTTCCCTAGAAGTAATAAATAACCTTTGCATGTTGAGGAGTTTGCCAAGTTCTTCCACACTCCTTAACTCATTAAAATGATTAATTTAGCCAGGCGTGGTGGCACATTCCTGTAATCCCAGCTACTTGGAAGGCTAAAGCAAGAGGATCACAAGTTTGAGGCCAGCCTCAGCAACTTAGTGAGATCTTGTCTCAAAATAAAAAATAAAAAGGGCGAGGAGTGTATGTCAGTGGTAGAGTGCCTCTAGGTTCCACACCCAGTATCACCCTCCACAAAACATTTTAATTTTATCTTTTGAATGAGTACAACATTCTCCTGGTTCAAAATGAAAAGAATGAGTAGATGTTCATTAAAAAGTCTCTCTCATCTCATTCTTATCTTCCATATGCTCAGATTGCTTGTTCTTCCTCATTCCCAGGTAGCTACCATCATCATACTGTTGGGGGACAGATGAGGCTGGACACCGAGGTATTAGCAGAAAGCAGGTTATTGGCTACAGCCAGGTTCAGAAGGGGGGCTTTTGCCACAGTCCATCAATTCCTCTGAACCCCAAGTTCAGAAAGTTTTAGAATTGTAGACCCAGTATGTAGAGGAAGGGGCTCAGAGGCTTACAATCTGTAGAAGTCCATATAACAGTAGGTTTTTTTCCCCTATTATGGCAAACAATTTAAGCCAAGACACTCTTGGTGAAAATCAGTGCCTGAGAGGAAGAGTTCTCCTCCCTGTTTCTTGTCAGCTGGCTTCTCGGCCAATGCAACCACCTCTGTGAAGGCCTTGGGTTGGTCTTGCTTAACAACTCTGCTTCTGCAAGAAAATTCTTTTGCAGAAGTTTTGTTGAGAGTCTAAGAACAATTATGGTGAAGGTCTCTGGAGAAACTTAATTAAGATTTTCTGTGGAGGAAGAGGTTGCCACTATAACACTTCAGTTTCTGTACAGACTTATGTGTTCACAAGAAAATGCAACATAACATAGTGTCTCAAAGTCCAACTTTTTACACAGAAAAGAAAAATTTTACGGTCCTTTTAAAAAATGAGGTTGATTAAGGTATAATTTACACAAAATAAAATGCACCCTCTCCTAGTAAATAACTGGAAGAGTTTTAACAGTGTATTCTGTCAGGTAAATCACTGCCACAATCATGACACAGCAGCTCCATCATTCGAATATGTTTTCTCACACCTCTGCAGACAGACCTCACCCTCCACCTTCAGCATCTGGCAATCACTGGTTTGTTTTCTCCCTTAGTTCTGCCTTTCTATAGTGTCACATAAATTGAATCATATAACA